>ML295953.1:413-21046 GCA_005239495.1 Nicotiana undulata | reverse complement strand
AAATTTTTTTAGTATTAAATAAAAAATCGTTGGGGGGGGGGGGGGGGGATAGTAGAAAAAGTATATATAGGCAATGATTGCAGAACATGCTAAAATAAGATAATTCTACCTCCATAGGAAATCCAACCATTCAATTTCTTATCAATTTTGTTTACCAAGCAATAAAAATAAGCAATATTCTTCCCACCTATATAAATTGGACAACCTAAATAGTTAATGGGTAAATTCTTATCCATGTAGCTCGTGATATTTCTAATTCTATTAGCACAAGTATTAGGAGCAATTAAAAGAAACTCTTATCACTATTGACTTTTTTCCCAGAGTTATCTTCATACTTCCTAATGACATCCATAATGAGTGTCGCGACCCCTTTTTTGTTTCATCTTCGCAGCGAAAGTCAGGTTATCGACATTCATTTGGGACAGCTCGTTTCCTTTTGGGAAAGGGGTACAGAAGTTGAAGAGTCGCTACCTAATGGATTAAGGTGCGTTAGGGCACCTATTACAAGTAACTCATAAAACCGGTTTTTGTTACCAGAGATTGGGTAAGGGCTTGAAATTCCCTTCGGGGGAAGGTGTTAGGAACCCCTCGAGGTCCACAACGGTGGGTCCCGTCCAAACTTACTTGGTGAATTAGTCATTTAACAAATAAGCAGTCTAAGCACACATATGTAAATAAGATGAAAGGAAGTTTAACAGATAAACAGTCTAAGCACACATATGTATAGAAGATGAAGGGAAGTCCTAGGTTTATTAGCCTATAGGATCACATCTGTAAAATACCCAATAATCCTTCCTCAACTAGAGGGGTTACACGTGGCATTAGCGCACAGGTCATCATATCCTTTTACTACCCAGTTACCCTCCCCTTAGCGGTTATATAAGCTATTTTAATTAAACGAACTCTAAGTGTGCATTACCCGTCCCTTCCTTGTGGTCCTGGAGGTGTTTAGGACCTCTAAATTAGGTAGTTCTAGACTTTCCTAAGGTGTTAAAAAGGGAAAAATCTAAGCGACAACAAAGAACAAACAAGACTGTCAAGTAAGGAAACAATTAAAGGGCTCATGTTTACCTCCACAAATAAACAGATAATTAGCACGTCTCAAACAACAAGATTTCAGATGTTTCAGAAAGGCCCTAGAACAGGATATCTAGGTAAGAGAATATGCAGTATTGTGTTAAGACGAAGCAATAGAAACCTAATCAGTTTGCCTACTGATTGTTTTAGAACCTGTTGAATCTGGGTAGTTCACGAGTAAGCAAAGTTGAGTTTTACAATTTTTATAAGGTTTTAATTACCTAAGGCTTGACTAGGCGTGGTTCAGGGATACCCTATAACATGATGTCTAAAAATGCAAACAAAATTCTGGAAATTGATTAAAGGAGAATAAACAGTTTGAGTTTTTATACGCCCTATAAACATGCTTGTCTAGGTGCTGATCATCATGAAAGTGATTTACTACATATTTACCCTATAACATGATGTCTATGTGTTGGGGTTGTTTTTAAACATCTTCATAGACGGGAGAGTTACTGATTTACGCGATGTAGACATAGTTTAAGGCGAATACAAATACAGCCCTAATGCAGGATTTCTAATGCACATAAAGGATGGACATTTATTAGGTAGAATTACAGTAATAACTTAGTGACAGAATTTCTAAGGTGGTCATGATCATGCAGAAGCAGAATTTCGTAACAAAGGAGGTAGTGAGCTTATAACATTCTGTCTAGTATGCCAAGTGATCTAAAGCATGGTTTCTAATGCAAGTAAATATGATATAAACCTAAAGTATGATTTCTAATGCGAATAAACATAATATAAGCCTAAAGCATGATTTCTAATGCAAGTAAATATGATATAAACCTAAAGTATGATTTCTAATGCGAATAAACATAATATAAGCCTAAAGCATGATTTCTAATGCAAGTAAACACAATATAAACCTAAAGCATGATTGTTATTGCAAGTAAACATAATATAAACCTATAGGCATTATTTCTACCCGGTTTCCCCACAAATATCATATAAGAATCCCTCCCCTTTTACTAAAATCCCTAATATCTGATTACAAAGGTTATTATTACATACCAGAAGTGAATGAATTACATAATAAATATAAGATAAGTTATAGGGAGCCTGAAATAGGCCCAAAGTGAACCTGGGAATACCAGGCCTTCAATATAGTCCAAGATGCCATAGTCCATAACCAATAGGGTGTCCTGGTGTGTCAAAGTTCCCTAAGGACCTCAGGGATCCCGAGCAATTCTCACACCAAGATCCTTTTTAGTAGGGAAGTGATTATGTAAAGTATGGAAGGGCCAGCCCCAGTGTGCCAGAGTTCGGAGGAATCTCATGGATTCCTAGGCAGTACACACACCGGAGGGGCAGAACTTAAGCAATCTAAGAGTAAAAGTGAGAGTGCTTGACATTGTTGGAAAAACATAGTAAAAACAGTACAAAAGTAAAAAATTTAGGAGTGAAAAGGTTTTCAGGAATAGAAACAGTTCTTAAAAATGTTAAGAGTGAAAATAGTTTTGGAAGCAATTCTGAGAAGAAGAAAGAGTCCACAAACAACAACACAATCGCAAAACTTAGAGTGCCCAGATTCAAAGCCATTTATTACTTGATTCTAAGTGAAGACAAACAACATTACCGACAGGGATCAGGAGGTTGGGAACATATAGAGCTCAAATCAGAAACACATAAACATGGATAAAGGGGAAGAGCATATTGAACAACAAATGCACAGAACAAATAGGAGTCGATTAAAACACAAACTACTGATTCAGAGACTTAACAATGCAATCATGCTTGAAACTAAAATGGTAATAGGAAGTAAAACATACAGACAGAGTATGTGAATAGTCATGTTGAGGACAAGGGTCTACTATATAGAGCTAGTCATGCCAATTAAGATTAACCAAATACATTAGGATTCTGGGATACTAAAAATAATCGTGCTAGTTGTGGGAAGTAAACAAGGAGTAAAATACACATGCTGGCTAAAGTAACAAACGAGAATATTGAAACCTAGACATACTGATTAAAACATTGAACAATAGAGGGCAAAACTTAAGCATACTGAATAAAGCAGTAAACAAGAAGGACAATTAAATACATAATCAATTAAACTAATGCGGAAATATGCATGGATTTAAAAACTATGGAGCACATAGAGTTGAATTTCAGAATTGAAATAGGAACATACCAGTTAAGGAATCAAGGTATAGAAAGTAAAGCAAGTAGAGTTCCACAATCTAGCCTTGGCTTTCAGCCGTCTAGACAAGCGATTAGCACAAGTAACAGAAAGGGAGAGATGAGAGATAATTTGTCTGTGTGTGTTCTTGAACTAATTGTTCATGTTTTTGATAGGTAAAACAAGAGTGTATATATAACACTTAGAGAGTAGGACAAATAAGGTAAAGGAATTAGAAGTCAGTCAATTAAGGACAATCACAGAATTACATAATCAAATCACATAAAGAGGGTTCAGAATAGACCCCTTAATTAGGGGTAATCACTTAACGGTAACAACAAAGGGTTTAATTAAGGCAAGGAGTCCAAATCATACCAAATAGGAATCAGTATGAATCACAAAATCATACGGACAAGTAATTAAGGCAAGTGTGACCAATTAAAATTACAAGTAAGGAAACAAATAAGATTTGTGCACACATATGTTATCAGGGAAAAATATTAGGCAATAATCAGTAAGAATCTCCAAAAGAATACTGATTTTACCCCAAATAATCAGTCGGGTTCCATAAAATAGGAAATAAATGATTACTTCACAGAAATACTGGGTTTAGCAAGGAAATCTAGTTCGAAACCCTAACTGAGATCAATTAGGGCAAAACCCCCAAAAATACCGGCTTTTAACAGGGAAAACATTTAAGTCAAAAAATGGGGTAAACCAATATGACTGGTATCACAGAAATACCCAAAATCGAAGCAAAGATTGAAGAAACCAGTATATCACATTGAATCAACTAGGGTTTGAATATTCTTGCGAAAATCTGTCAAGATAAAGAAGAAACGATTAACTAAACATTGAGAACTTATAAAAATCGTTGAAGAAAAATCTGGAATGAACCCTAGTTTTTGAAAGAACAACTAAAATCGAAATAATCAATTAAAACAAGGGGTTTTGAAGGACAACACTTAATGACATTCGAATCATCTCAGTTCTATAAAGATCTGAGAAGAATCATCAATATCGAGCTAGGATTTTCAGAAAAATAGTAGATATGAGAGAATAGTTCAAGAACCCACAGATTCTTAACAAAACAAGGAGAAATTATTACTTACAAATGAAAAAAGGACCTGAGACAGGCCGATAAACAACGTTTCAAACCAGAACCAGTTGGGGTTTCCTTGAGATCTTCTCAAGGACCCAAAAAATCGAAGAGCCATGGAGTGTAGGAGACCAGGGGTGGTCAAAAAATGTACAAGAGCAACGTAGAAAGGTGGTCTTCGTCGGTGACGGCGATTAGGGTTAGGGTTAGGTTGAGAGCGAGTTGAGAGAGGAAGGGAAACGATGACGGCGGGGTTGGAGGGAATGAGAAGGGTTAGGGGTTAGGTTAGGATTAATTATGGTAAGGGTTATCGTCGGGGTAGGCAGATTTGGGCCTAAGGGGATTTGGGATGGCTTTTGAGTTAATATAAAGGGGTTTGGGCTGTTTTTGAAGAGGTTAGGTCTGAAAATAAAAAGGGATTATTTTTTAAATACCCAAATAATTGATAAAAATAATTTAAAAATACTTAACAAATCATAAAAATTATTTTTCATGCATATAAACGTTAGAAAATAATTACTAGATATTTAAAAAATACAATGAGCTATTTTCTGGTAAAATATTATAATAATGCATGCATAAGCTATAATTGCAAAGTTATTGCAATTGTAACCCAAAAATGTAAATGTGATTTTTTGTGCAATAATTTAAACCTAATATAAATATAAATAGCAAAATTAAACCATGAAATTGTTATAAAGTCCTTTGTGAAGCAATTTTTAATTATTTATAAAAAATAAAATACTAGGACAAATTGATTTTAAAATGTAGAAATTATGGAAATTATAAATTGATACTAATGCATAGTTTTGAAGGTATATATGCATTTAAAAAATAATATAGAAAAAAATTGGGTATCAACAATGAGATTATTAGAATTATTGTTACCACTAAAATCACAATGTCACCTGCATATGCAAGATGATTAATACAAGTACCATTGGAAGGCATAGAGAAGGGGGTATAAGAGCTATTTAGAAATATATTATTCAAAGAGCATGTAAAACCTCTGCAGCAAGGATAAAAAGTGATTGTGATAATGGATCACCTTGTTTTAATCCTTGACTAGATGTGAAGAAACCTTTTCTATTTTCATTAATAATTAGAGAGTACCGAACCCCATAGAGAAGGTTCATTATCAAATTAATCCAGTATTCTATGGAACCAAATTTCCTAAGCACAACAGTGATAAAGTTTCAAGAAATTCTATCATATGCTTTAGCCATATCTAGTTTTATAACAATATTGCCACCATTATTGACATGACAAATAGATTGAACTATTTCTTGAGTTAACAACACATTCTCATAAATAAGCCATTCTTTAACAAAACCGCTCTGATTTGGAGAAATTAATCTTGTTAACAGAGGATTTATTCTAAGAGAGATTACTTTAGAAACAATCTTGTTAGTAAAATTAGATAGACTAATAGGTCTAAATTCATTAAAAGTGGTAGGGGCATCTGTTTCGAGAATCAGGACAAAACAAGTATGAGTATAGAATTTAGTAAGAGGAATACCTTTGAAGAAGTCCCACACAATAACATTGATGTCTTTCTTGATGATTTCCCAGCAATTTTGAAAAAATATCCCATTGAATCCATCTAGCCCACTAGTACTTGTAGCTGACATATCAAATACCGCATTTTTTATCTCTTCCTCACTAGGAATCTCATCCGTCATGTTCCTATATTCATCAATGATTCTTTTGGCGATGCAATTTAGAATAGTAGGATCAACACTTGAAGCTGGGAGGTTGAAAATTTTGTTGAAGTGTCTGATAGTTGCTTTTGCTATTTTCTCCTCTCCCTGAATCCATTTATCCTTATGATTTTTTATTTTGTTCACTTGAAGCTTTCTTCTTCTTTCTCGAAGGATGCCATGGATTTCTATCTCCTTCCTAAAACCATTTTTAATTGGTTTTTTGGAGAAGAAGGGAGTCTTGCATATGAAGCCATCTTATATACTCGACATGAGCCTTATTTATTTCTTCTCCGTCATATTCAGAGTAATTGGTGAACTCAATCTTTTCAAGGCATTGAATCTTTTCTTCCCATTTAAGAACCTGTTTATGAATGTCCCCCCACTTCGTCTCTAGACCACTAGCTTAGTCTTCTACTTAAAAGCTTTAGCTTGGATTGAAGTCTCACCATGTTGTTGCCATCAATGTTGGTACTCTAAACTTCCTTGACAATGTTATAAAAGTATTCATGCTTAGTCCAGAAATTAAGGAATATAAAGTAGAAAGTGTGCTTACCTGCTTGATCAAAGGCTTTCATGAGTAAGGGCCTATGGTCAGTCCTCATCAAGTGTTTGACATTAGTAATATGGAATTTTTGACTCCACTTGTCATTGATGAATATTCTGTCAAGTATTTTCCAAATTCTCTTCCTTAGACACCCATTTTTGCACCAAGTAAATTTAGGACCACTGTATCCTAAATAAGTAGTGCCACAATTGTCCATACAATTATTGAACTCAAGGCTCTTGAGAATTCTGTGAGGTTTGCCACCCAGTTTTTTTACTGGCTCTAAGATGACATTGAAGTCTCCTCCAATGCACCAAGTACCCATAACATCTAGACTTATTTCCTCAAGACTACACCAAAAATCTCTTCTTTCCGCAGCAGTGCATTTAGCATAAATGGATGTGATACTGATTGGAGGATTTTCAGTACTATCTTCTACCTGAATAATGATCTCTTTCTATCATTGAAGGTAACTATTGCATTACTAATGTTCTTCTAGAAACACCATATTTTCCATTGTCATTAGAGATACAATTTTGAAATCCAAAGAATTTCCTGTAGCTTTAAATCTTGTTTTTGTGTACCATAGATTCCATGATTGCTGTAAAAATAATATTGTTGATGTCTATAATCTTTTTCATCCTATGAATGGTCTTCTTTGACCTCACCCTTCTAATATTCCAGAAGACTGTACTAATCATGGAACAATTTTAGGGAAGGTATCTGTCTGTTGTTTCCTATTTGTCGAGGATGTGTTTCTGACTTTCTTTTTCTTATTAGGTTGTCTTGCCCTGCTTCTGCTCCTTTCAATTGGTATGTAGTCCGCCTCTTAAAAAAATTGTCTTCTTGATGCCTTTTTTTTGTTCAGGATCTCTCATATTGTGATTTGATATTGGCTCTTGCTCTGAATGTTTAATGACTTCCTCCAAACTATTGTGTAAGCCTTGTTCCTGATTTATGTAAAGTTCCACCATTAGCTGAATACCAGGTTGTTCAATGATATTGGTTGGAAAACATGTCGAGCATGTTTTATCAATTTGTGCCACTTCTTCATTTATGTTTTCCGCTCTTATTTGTATGTCGTGTTTAGTTTGTTGGTTAACCACTATGCCTCAATGTTCTTTCACATTACTAGACTCTTCACTGTTGATAACAGTCTTGTGACACTGATCTTCTTGGGCATTTTCATTTAAAGAACGTTACTTAACCATAGAGATGATTCGATTGTTGTGATCATTGGTCCCTTGTCTTTCTTTATTGTAGCTATTATTAGACTCCTTGTTCCCTCCTTCTATTGTCTGCTCTTGATTGGTAGAATTCTTAGAACTAGTATCTTGTTTGGTTTTGCTTTGAAATTGAGCAGGTTTGAAAACAACTTTGCTCTTTTTCTTGGGCATCTTCTTTTGCTTACTCTTATTCTTCTTCTTTCTCCTGTTTGTTCTATCCTTAATGGATGTTTGATTTCCCTCTTTGTTATCCAGAATGTAGTGTCCTTGAGCAGTTTACAATTTATGTTGTGTCCTCACTTGCCGTTTTTCTTTAATATCTTCACAATTGCCTTTTTTTCCTTGCCTTTATTCTGGATTTGAGTAGTAGTAGCCTTCTTGTTTTCTTCCAAAGCTAGATGTTTCTCCTGTTTTTTCCTTCCTCGCCCTTCTTTGTCCTCTTTTTGGACTTCACTGTTATCCCCATCCTCGTTTCAACTTCTCATTCTTCTCTATTTCCCCTGTTTCAATACCTCTCTTTCTTTCAAGAACCATACAGTTCATCAAGTTGTGCCCCAATTTCTTGTGTTGCTTAAAATACTTAAGAATACTTTCATATTCAATTTTTTTAGTGAAACCTTTAAGAGGAGTAATCTCATCTTCATATCCTACAAACACACTTCTAACAAGAGTTTTAAGGAGATCTATCTCCACTCTAACCATTGCCATACTCAACCTTGTTTTACCACCCGTCGCAACATCCGGTGCTAAAGGAGTTCCAATTTCACTACAAATTTGTTTAGCATAATGCCAATTATGCATGTTAAAAGGTAGCTCAGGCAGTAAAATCCATACCGGCACTATTGGAATATCTTCATCCGGCTTGAAGTCTGGAGTCCACTTTTGCAGCCACATTTGAAGGCCATCTGTTTACCTTAAAATTAGTGTTAACAATCATATTTGATTTGTTGTTCTAAAAATAGGTGATTTATTCTAATACTAGTTAATAACCAAGAAATAATAAGTGTAAGTAAGGAAAATGTGATAGTCAAACCAGTGTTGTCGCAAAGCTGGGGGCCTCGAGTTCAGTAACCTCGGGGTCTCGAGGTCAACTTTTCGCAGTAAATGAAGAGCAATAAAGCTGAGAAATAATGTTGAACACGTTAAACGAAAAGCAGAGAATGTTCTATTACAGTGAATGATATGTACAAAAATGATTGGGGTCCCCTTTATATAGGAGGGGAAAATTCCAACATAGTACATATCTAATTATGACAAAGAATGCTATTGGTACAGTTGTACAACGGCCTAGTACAGACTTGTACTATTTCCTGTAGATCTTATCATCTCTAACCACGTGTCCTTGGGAATTTCCCGCCTTTTCATGATGATCATCGATTTTACACAGCTTTGAGGTAGGCCGTAATGGGCCTTCGATGTTCTCTCTCGAAGTACGCCTAAATAAGGTCAAACTTCAGACTCTGCTTCGAGCCTCTCGAGCTTGGGCTCGGAATGCCATAAATGCCTCGATATCCGGATCCCCGGTATCGACCGTAGTCAATGTACTTGTTCCTCCAATTCCAAGTTAGACTTGTTGAGTTGATTTCGGCATGGCCTTCTTCGATTACCGATTTGGATAGTTGTACGACAGTCCCCGGGACTATGTCATCTTCTTAGACAGACGAACCCAAGTTCGCGAGTGCATCGGCCTCGTCATTATGTTCTCGAGGTATGTGAACCAGGGTCCACTCTTTGAAGCGATGCAATGTCACTTGAAGCTTGTTTAAGTATCTTTGCATCCTATATTCTCAAACCTCGAAGCTCCCATTTATTTGGTTTACGACCAGAAGAGAGTCACATTTTTCTTCTATGACCTTTGCTCCTAGGCCTTTGGCTAGTTCGAGACCTGTAATCATGGCCTCATACTCGGCCTCATTGTTAGTCAACTTCGAAGTTTTTACAGATTGTCAAATTATGCTTGCCATAGGCGGTTTTAGAACTATGTCGAGCCCGAACCCTTTCCCATTCGAGGCACCGTCAGTGAAGAGGGTCCATACCCTCGATGATGTGCCCGTTTTTAATAAGAATTCTTTCTCTACTTTGGGCACGAGGGCATGCGTAAAATCGGCCACGAAGTCCGCCAAAATTTGAGACTTGATAGTCGTTCGGGGTTGATACTCGATATCATACCCTCCGAGTTCGATGGCCCATTTAACCAATTGACCTGATAATTTGGGCTTATGAAAGATGTTTCGAAGAGGATATGTAGTTAATACACATATAAGGTGACATAGAAAGTAAGGTTTCAATTTCCTAGATGCACTTACTAATGCAAGAGCTAATTTTTCTATGTGCGGATACCTGGTTTCAGCATCTCCCAGGGTCTGACTTACGTAATAGACAGGGAATTGTGTACCTTGTTCTTCTCGAACCAACATACCACTTACCGCTACTTCGGACACGGCCAAATATAAGTATAGTGTTTCATCCTCCTTCGGGGTATGGAGTAAAGGTGGGCTTGAGAGATATCATTTTAATTCCTCCAAGGCTTGTTAAGATTATGGAGTCCATTCGAAGTTGATCTTCTTCTTGAGTAGGGAGAAAAAATGATGACTCCGATCTGATGACCTCGAGATGAATTGGCCTAAGGCTGCTACGGTCAGCCGTTGCACTGCTTTCACATTGTTCACCACGGCGATCTCTTCAATGGATTTGATTTTGTCGGGGTTTATCTCGATCCCCCTGTTCGACACCATAAAGCCCAAAAAAATTCCCGATCCGACCCCGAACGCACATTTTTCGGGGTTGAGCTTCATGTTGTACCTTCTTAGGATATCAAACGTCTCCTGCAAATGAGTCAAATGGTCCTCTGCGCACAGGGATTTAACCAACATGTCATCAATGTAAACTTCCATAGATTTGCATATTTGATGTTTGAACATCTTATTAACTAGGTGTTGATATGTAGCTCCTGCATTTTTTAGCCCGAAGGGCATTACGTTATAACAATATGTGCCATGCTTCTTGATGAACGAAGTCTTTTTCTGGTCCTCCGGGTTCATTTGAATTTGATTGTATCCGGAGTAGGCGTCGAGAAAAGTGAGGATATCGTTGCTGGCCGTAGCATCGATCAAATGATCGATGTTGGGCAATGGAAATGAGTCTTTGGGGCATGCTTTATTAAAATCCTTGTAATCTGCACACATTCTCAATTTATTTCTCTTTTTAGGAATACTACTACGTTAGCTAGCCATTCGGGGTATTTTACCCCCCTAATGGATCCTATTTTGAGAAGTTTCGTTACCTCGTCTTTGATGAATGCATGCTTTACCTCGGACCGAGGTCTCTTTTTTTACTTCACCGGTTTGAACCTGGGATCGATACTTAGTCGACGGGTGGTTATCTCCGATGGTATCGCTGTCATATCTAAATGGGACCAAGCGAAGCAATCAATAAGAAATTGAATGAGTTTTTTCCTGAGTTCGGGGGTTAATCCCGTTCCCAGGTATACCTTTCGTTCTAGAAGATGCTCGATCAATACGGCCTGGTCGAGCTCTTCGATTGTGGACTTCGTCGCATCTGACTCCTGGGGGGAAATAAAGGCTCGAGAGGTGAGGAAGTCTTCTTCATCGCCCTCGACCACATGCTCACCAATCACCTGTCCCTCGGGTTCAACTGAGGGTATAAAATATGGTTACTATTTGGCTATCTGTTTGTCTTTTGACTTCTCTGAGGTGGAAGGCGTCGATGCTAGTGCCAAATCGTGCACCGCGAACATCTCCTTAGCTGCATGCTGCTCTCTATTCACTGTTTTACGCCATTCTTTGTTGGGAACTTCATCATGTAATGAAGGTTTGATGACATTGCCCTCATGTTATGTATCCATGGCCTTCCAAGTAAGGCATTGTACCTCATGTCACATTCGATGACATGAAACTTGGTGTCTTGAATTGTACCGGCCACATTGACTGGGAGGATGATTTCCCCCTTCGTTATTTCACTTGCCATGTTGAATCCATTCGGAACTCGAGAGGCGGGGATGATTTGGTCGAGCAGATCGAGCTGCTCCACGACCCTGGACCTGATTATATTGGCCGAGCTACCTGGATCCACGAGCACACGTTTAATTTGAACTTTATTTAAAAGGAAAGAAATTACTAGTGCATCATTATGAGGCTGAGATAAGGCCTTGATGTCTTCCTCGCAGAATGTAAAAGCATCCTCGGTTATATAGCTCTGAGTCCGCTTTTCCTTTGTGATGGATAATTTTGTTCATTTGAAAATGGGTCCCTGTGGGACGTCGGCTCCTCCAATAATCATATGAATGATATGATGCGGCTCCTCCTGTTCTTTTTTCCTGTTTGCATCTCTCTCTCGAAAATGATTCTTGGCCCGGTCACTGAGGAACTCTCGAAGGTGCCCTTCGTTGAACAATCGGGACACCTCCTCTCGAAGCTGTCTGCGGTCTTCGGTCCTATGACCGTGAGTACCATGGTATTTGCACATTAAGTTGGGGTTCCTCTAGGAAGGATCTGACTGCAAGGGCTTGGGCCACCTGGTATCTCTGAACTTGCTTATGGCTGATACGATGTCTGAGGCATCGACGTTGAAGTTGTACTCTGACAATTGGGGTGCCTCCAACGGTTCTGAATGCCTGTCGAACCCAGTTTTGCACATGAGTCCCTGGGAACTTTGGCCTCGATCCACCCTTTGATCATTTTGAGGTATATTACGCCTCAAAGTGTTTCTTCGGTCTTCTACATATGGTTGGTATCTTTCTTTGTTCGGTCTCGTCTCTCTTTCTGCATTCTTCGGTTCCTTTGTTAATAGCCTGCTTAGATATACTGATCCTAATGAGGCTCCCAGTTGGTCATCCTCGACCCTGATTTTGGATTAGTACATGTTATGCCATCCTCCCAAGTTGCGGCGGGGTACTCGATCAAATTTTGCTTCAGTTTCTTCAAAGCTATCGAGCTTCATTCATTCAAGCCCTAATGGAAGGCTTGCACGACCTAGTCATCGGAGACTGGTGGTAATTCCATCCTCTCCATTTGAAAGCGGGGTACGAACTCCCTTAGCATCTCGTTCTCTCTCTGTTTAATTTTGAAGACATCAGACTTCCTTGTAGCGACCTTAATGGCACCAGCATGTGCCTTCACAAAAGATTCTACCAACATGGCAAATGAATCTATTGAGTTCGGGGAGAGGTTATGATACCACATCATGTCCCCCTTGGACAACGTTTCTCAAAATTTCTTCAACAAAACAGACTCAATCTCGTCGTCTTTTAAGTCATTTCCTTTTATACCACAAGTATATGTGGTAATATGCTCATTTGGGCCTGTGGTCCCATTGTTCTTTGGGATATCGGGCATCGTGAACTTCTTCGGAATAGGCTTCGTAGCCGCACTTGATGGAAATGGTTTCTGTAGGAACTTCTTCGAATCTACTCCCTTCAAAATCGGAGGTGCGCCCGGGATCTGGTCGACCCTCGAGTTGTAGGTTTCCATTTTTTTATCATTGGCCTCTATCTTCTTTTCTCCTGACTCGATCCTTTTGGTGAGGTCCTCGAGCCTTTTCATAATAGTGGAGTCATCTCCTGACCCATTATAGCTTGGTCTTTCTGGGGTTTTCTCAACTCGAGGACCCGTTTTTTGTCCTGCTGTGCTCGGAGTCTTTTGTTGACTCTATAGCTGAGCAATAGCCACTTGTTATGCTTGTAACATTTCAAAAATTACTTGCAAACTAACTTCTCTTTCTTCCCGAGCTTGTGTTCTTTGCGCGTCCTATTGGTTACCTCCGCGCACACTTCCGTCAATATCAATATCCAAATCGACGTGCAAAGCATTGCGTGAGCCTACATCGACAGGGATTGGTGTTGTTGCTACCCCAGGGTTATGCGGTGGTACACCGGCGATTGAGGTTGTTTCACTGTTCTCTCCATGAAACTCAAGACCAGTGTTTCCATGTGCGTTTGCTGAGTTAGACATATTTTTTTACCTGAAATCAAAGAATCTTGGACAAGAAAAAGTATGAAGAATAACTTGTGTTATCAGAAAACTAGCACCGAAACAATCACTATTAGTTTTAGCCCCACGGTGGGAACCAAATTGTTTACCTTGAAAATGGTGTTGACAATTATATTTGATTTGTAGTTCTAAAAATAGGTGATTTATTCTAATACTAGTTAATAACCAAGAAATAATATGTGTAAGTAAGGAAAATGTGATAGTCAAACCAGTGTTGTCGCAAAGCTGGGGGCCTCGATTTAGTAACCTCGCGGGTCTCGAGGTCAGCTTCTAGCAATAAATGAAGAACAATAAATGAAGATCAATAAAGCTGAGAAATAATGTTGAGCACGTTAAACGAAAAGAGCAAAGAATGTTCTATTGTAGTGAATGACGTGTACAAAAAATGATTGGGGTCCCCTTTATATAGGAGGGGAAAATTCTGACATAGTACACATCTAATTTTGACAAAGAATTCTATTGGTACAGTTTTACAATGACCTAGTACGAACTTTTACTATCTCCTGCAGATCTTATCAGCTCTAACCACGTGTCCTTGGGAATTCCCTCATTTCCATGACGATTATTGATTTTACACAGCTTCGAGGTAGGCCGTAATGGGCCTTCTATGTTCTCACTCGAAGTACGCCTAATTAAGGTCGAACTTCAGACTCTGCTTCGAGCCTCTTGAGATTGGGCTCGAAATTCCATAGATGACTTGATATCGGGATCCCCGGTATCGACCGTATACACCATCGACTTATAAAACTCTTCTATACCAAATTGAGGTGAAATCATCCTCATTTCTGAAGTCTAGAAATACATTATAATTATCATAGAAACTGCTTTTGGCTCTACCTTCTACTAGGAATCTTTTTATGAAGGTAGCCCTAATTTTGCAATTTGGGGTCGTGGTTTCAAGAATCTACCCACAAGTGTCAATCTGCATTCATCCGCCATGATTCCATAGTAGTCTTTGGTTTTTAAAATCACTGTTGGCATTTCATTATGGG
Organism: Nicotiana undulata; assembly: GCA_005239495.1. Taxonomy (NCBI): domain Eukaryota; kingdom Viridiplantae; phylum Streptophyta; class Magnoliopsida; order Solanales; family Solanaceae; genus Nicotiana; species Nicotiana undulata. The sequence continues at coordinate 6,275 of ML295953.1, read as the reverse complement.
TGGTATGCTTAGCGATTACTGATTCTCTAGGGTGCCTCATATTGGGTTAAGGCCTCGGAGTTGCTGTTGTAATAGTCATAGCATAGCAATTTTTTATTCGATTGAGATCCCCAACTTGATTCTCCTTGATGTTTGCTTCCAAATGGCCAGTTGTACGTGGCGAGTTGACTCTGTCAGACGATGCCATGCGGCAGTACGTGGTGGAGATCGTGTAAAAGTTATCGTTTATTGTAACAAACGGCTAAGTGTACGGAGATAGATTTTTGTCTTAGAGAGAGAACATTTTAGTTTAGATACACTAATTCAAGAATTTTTTAACATTGGATCAAATCAGTTCGCTTGTCTATAAATTACGTAACAAATTCAATTATACCGATTTACGGGTAAGCAGTTTGGCACCTATTGTGGGGCTTAGACAGTTGCTTGAGTTGATCCTTGCAGTTATTACTAACTTGTTTGATTTTTTCCTTAGCAAGAAATCGAAAATAGTAGCTAATGATGTCAACATCGCACACGATGTTGAGGGATACAAGAACTTGCCTCAACATGAAGATTCAATCAGCGACACCCATAATGAAGGGGACAAGACAACCCCGGTTCATGAAGGGCAGTACCCCTTACATGTACGAGAACCAACTCCTGATGATGCGGAAGAGGAACACGTTGCGGAAACAGTAAGAATCCCAAGAGATCAACAGAGAGCCATCATGGGCCACCTTTCAAGGCAGGACCAGGTGATGATGAAGTTGAAGAAAACGTTGTCAAGCGCTTCCAATAACGTAAACTAGATAGGGACGGCTCTTTCCAATGTTCATGTGAACCAAATGGCTCAAAGAGTTGACAACAACACCTCAAGGGGTGAGGACGATTCCGACAGTGCCGGGGAGTGGGGGGGTTAGTAGATCTCGTAACGATAACGGTAATGCCCCTTCAAAATTGATCTAGAGATTTATGAGGGATATGAATGAACGAATGGATCAAAGTGCGAAAGAGTTTCACGCCCGAATGGATTAGATTTCGGGTGCACCACCAGTTTTGAAGGGCCCGGTATCGAAAAAATGTATTATGTTACTGTTTAAACCTAGCGCATCACCGGAGTTAATTTTGAAGAGGTTCAAGAGGCCGGACATACCGAAATACGATGGGACCATGGACCCGTATGAGCATATCACAACTTATACCACGGCTGTGAAATGGAATGATTTGTCTCAACACGAGATAGAGTCGTTTTTACTAAGGAAGTTTGGAGAAACCCTCACAAATGGGCCCCTGACATGGTATTCACTTTTACCCGAGCATTTAATTGGTTCTTTTGAAATGCTTGTAGATTCATTCATTAAGGCCCATGTCTGGGCCAGGAAGGTCCAAGCCAGGAAGGCAGACATATTCACGATCGCAACAAGGTGAGTCCGAATTGCCATGGGAATTCGTGATTAGATTCCATAAATAAAGGATGCTGCTACCGATCGTACTGGATGAGTGGACAGCAGAGGGATCACAAATGGTTTGAATACTAGGATCTCCCATGCGTCCCAAAAGGTGAAGGAGAGCCTGCTCGAATTCCAAGCTACTGCATGGGCGAATGTTCATAACCGTTATGAGTCAAAAATAAGGATAAAAGATGATAAGCTCGGGTTCCTGACATCAACTAGAGGACGCAACTGACCTCGCCCAAACTCACACCACATTTAGGCAGTGAGGCAGTCGATGCAATAATCAACCCAATGAAGGTCGGGATCGAATCCACAGGGAGTTAAAATAGGGATTATGTATATATTTAGTGTGAATGTATGTTTTTACCCGAATTACACTTCCGCAATAGTAGTTGTTGTTCTACTTCTACCTTGTTCTATTGTTTGCAATGATATAACAAAGAGAGAATAACTTTGGTTTTGAGTTGTTTTTCAATTGATAAAAGGGTCTAGGGTCATGACTTGCACCTAGGTGGTTACCTAATGGGTTGTAAACTCTAGGTCGAGTTCGATTGGTCGGGATTGTAATATAGCAATCACACTCGGTTACTCACTCTATACCTCTCGGTAGTTTGAGTGATTTTTTCCCAATTCGGCTTTCTCAAGACCCATTGCACAATACAAGTTATAATACCGCAAGTCGGGTCTTACTATCTCTAGATTCAACATTTAATTGGGGATATCAATTTCTTAAGTTCACCCCAATTTCTTTTTAGCCAAGTTTTCCTAGACTTAGTCCCTCTTTCTCAAGTAGAGACTAAGTCAATTAGGCATGAATCAGTGTTTGCAGCCAATAATTCTAGAATTCAAGCAAGAACTAGGCTAAATATCACTAACCCAATCAAAAACAAGCCCAAGTTAAACACTCATTAAATACCCACACTAGGGTTGGGTCACAACCCTAGCCAGAAATTTAGCTACTCACTAAAAATACAGAAATTAAAGAAGAAATAAAGATAGAATCTATAATAATTAATTATGGGAAGAAAATCTAGTGTTTGGAGACAAATCTAGTACAAAATTACGTAAAGCAGTAAAGAAAAACGACACAGGTGCTCTCCCAAAACTTAACCTAAAAATGACAAAAAGTCCTATTTATACTAAGCTAAGAATATCTGACAAAAATGCCCCTGCGGAGGTTGTGCGGCCGCATAATTCTGAGTGCGGTCTGTATCTAAGCTTTACTGGTCAACAGGGCCTTCTGCGGTCGCATAGAAGCGAGATGCGGCTGCACTTCATCTAGTTGTGTGTACCGCACGATTTTGAGTGTGGCCGCATACTTGGCTTGAACTGGGATATGGACTTGATTTTGTGGACGTACATTTGTGTGTGCGGCGGCAAAATATTCATGTGGTCCGCACATCTTCACTTTAAGGCTTTCAGAATCTCTTCCCTGCGGTCCGCGTATTAGTGATTGCGACCGCAAAATAATGGTGTGGTCTGCATGCCTTCAATTGCTCAAAATACCAACTTTCTGAATCTCTGTTCTGCGGCTGCACCACAATTATGCGTTTCGCATACTCTGAAGCTACTTTGACAGGGATCCTTCATTGTTTTTGGTCGCACACAGTATTGTGCGATCCTCACAATAAGCTCTTTGGCCCTGTTTTGGCCCTTGTCCAATTTTTGACTCCTTTTTGAGTTGATTTTTACTTCTTTGGCTCATTTCCCAATATTCCTGCAAGAAAGCTCATTTCATTAGTTCTCAAGATACCTTTAAGCATTTTCAAGCTAAAACACAAGTAAAATAGAGCAAATAACGGTCAAAGTCCCTTCTTATCAACTCCCCCAAACTTAAGCTTTTGCTTGTCCTCAAGCAATTAAGGCAATTCCCACCTCCATTAGAAAAAGGGATATTTTAGCTGGTCTAAGTTGAGTCAAAATACAAATCAATTGGGACCAACAATTACCCACACGCTCATGAATCATTAACAACCCTATGATCTAAAAATTGAAGCACAAATGGCTCTAATGTGAAAAAAATACTTGAGCATCAAGGGTTGACTTTGGTCATCAAGGAAGCTCGCACTTTCATGCAAGTCATTGTGTATCCCAAACTCCTCCTCATATACTCTCCGGAAGCTCATCTCGCTCACGAATGAAGAATTCAAAACCATGACTCAAGGAAGACTCGCTCATCACTCTCAAAAGAATGTCACAAGCCCGACTCTAAGTACCATATGCTTGCCCCTCATATAGATCACCATTAATGTAAGCTTGCTCGTCTTGAAATCATGTAGGGCTTTTTCGGCATGTAATGAAGGCTTATTGATTAAGGAGGGTAATATCAGATTGGAATCAGTTCATCTTTCCTTTAGCACTTCATATTCTCTTGTTGGCTCATACCTTTCCATATCTTTGAGTCATTTTCTTTTCCCTTAAAGGGATTAGAGAGACTTGACATCACTCTTTCTTTGTCATTCTATTCACGATCTCCTTCTTTTCTTTCTCCACGCTTCGCACTTTTTTCTTTCTTTGCATCTTTTCAACCCTTTCACATTATTCACTTTCTTTTTGTGTTTTTCTTTGTTCTTCCTTTCTTTTTCTTTGCATTTTCCTCTTTTTCATTTCTTTATTCTTTTTGTGACTTTAAACCATCTTTAAACTCCTCGTCTCTCCCCCAAACTTATATTCTTTCCATTTGAATCACTTGAGTGCTAAAGAAAAGTTGGATGCCTAGAGAGAGTTACTATAAAACGGTTAAATGCTTGTAATATGGTTATTGAATAGAAAGGATTTAGGCTCAAATGGGTTTACTAAGAATGATATCATTAGTGGGCTATGAAAGGTTTCAAAACGGGCCAAGGAGTGCCTACAATCACTTCTCAAGCCAAGGTAACTTAGAATTTTTCCTAGAAACACATTCAAGGCAAGTTCTAGACCATTCGCACGGGTTCTTGGACTTGTAACAAAATACCTCAGCTCTCACACCACCAGATTGTTAAAGAGACAAAAGTCGAGCGCCCACAACAACCACATTCAAGATTGAAAATCTCTATGGTTCAACTAAACTATCTGATGATTGCCTAAGTCAACACAAGATTCACAAGGTCACTAACTAGAGCTATTTCTTTACAAATACTTATTTTTAACCGTAAGAGAATAGTTAAGTGTGTTGGTACCAAGTTAAACATTCTTGACTCTTATTTATTCATTACACTACTTGTTTCTTCCTAAACATCAAAAACTGACTCAATCCCTTAAGAAGGTTTTCACCTCATCCATCGTTGGGAAGAACCTTGGTTCACACAAGACCCACCTTTGAAAAGAACTATGGCATTAAGAAAACCATAGGCTTATTGTTTGTTAAAACATAAGAAGAAGTTAACAAATCAAAGATAAGCTAATAATGTAATTAAGAAGCTATACTATTAGGAAAGCAAAACTAAGAAGCTATGAAATAAACTACTAAAGGTAAAACAAATGAATATATACAAGAGGGATGATTATATACATAATGAGAGATAGAGTAAAGATAAAAGAAAAAGGAAAAAGAGTATTTAAGTTATTACAGGCCCAAAATGCGATCAAATGTCATAGACAATCATCCAAATCATAAAAGTATCAAAATAGACCACCCCCCAGAAAAAGAGCAAGCATTGTCCCTAATGCTTAGAAAACAAAACATAAGAGGGTGGAGAGTAAAGAAAACTCCCTATGTGTTCTCGGGGTGACTAGTAACATCGCCACCCTCGGTCTCCTTTAATTATTTATCATCATCTCGGGGCTGAGGGACCACAAGGTTGGTGAGCATCCGGAGCATCTCCTCAGCAGTGGGGGTAGTGAGATCTGGCTTATCAGACTGGCCAACCTCTATTGATGGTGCCTCCGCTGATGGTGCTGCTGGATCAGCCGGTACTGATGGACCTGTCTCCATTAATAGATCAAAGGGCAAGTCACCTGCTGCTTCTAACTTCTTCGCCTCTTGTCTCAAACTCCAATGTCTTCTTCGAAGCTAGGGACTTTCTCATTTTCTTCACTTGCTTGGCCAACTCCTCAATGGCACACTCCCCCCTCCTGAGCTACCAGAGTGTCCATGATAGTCTGCTGGTCGTCCAAAATTTTCTTCAAAGTTTCCTCCACTGACAGAGGAACCTGTCACGACCCCAAATCCTAACAGGTCGTGATGGCGCCTATCGTGGAATTAGGCTAGCCAACCATCACCTTACTGCGCTTTTTGTTCAATTATAATAGTTCACAATTAAATAATAAGCAAGCAACCACATCATAATTAATATAATAAAGTATTAGCGTTCCCATATTAACCTAAACAACCTCCCAAGAACTGGAGTCAATAGTCATGAGCATCTAAGAATAAATAAACTAACTCTGCTAAAACTATAATATATGTCTCTGAATCAAATGCTAAGACTAAATAAGGAAGGGAAAT
>MDKH01173120.1:0-39865 GCA_005239495.1 Nicotiana undulata | reverse complement strand
CTAGCGGGTTCAACGTTAGACGCAGTCATGGCCCGAAGGTGGGATTTCGGGTCATGACAGAAAATAAGCGTTGGGGCAATTTGTTTAAAAGAATGAATTTCTCATAATTAAAAATTTAAAAAACAAAAATCCTTCTTGGTTCGTTTAGACATAGGGTCTCCACTCCCTAGTCTCATTTCCAACATAGGGTCTCCTTCCCTAGTTGATGCCACATAGGGTATACACTCCCTAGTTGATGATTTTTCCAACATAGGGTATGCAATCCTAGTTGATTTTATTTTCCAACATAGGGTATACACTCCCTAGTTGATGATTCCAACATAGGGTATACAATCCCTAGTTGATTTTATTTTCCAACATAGGGTATACACTCCCTAGTTGATGCCAACATAGGGTATACACTCCCTAGTTGATGATTTTCCAGCATAGGCTCTCCAATCCCTAGTTGATGATTTTCCAACATAGGGACTCCACTCCCTAGTTGATGCCACCATAAGTTGATGCCGACATAACTCGATGCCAACATAGGGTATACACTCCCTAGTTGATGATTTTCCAGCATAGGGTCTCCAATCCCTAGTTGATGATTTTCCAACATAGGGACTCCACTCCCTAGTTGATGCCACCATAAGCTGATGCCGACATAACTCGATGCCAACATAGGGTCTCCATTCCCTAGTTGATGCCGGCATAACCCGATGAATCTCATTTCCAGACACCGGCATAACCCGGTGATCTTTTCTTGACGACAACATAACCTGTCAATTCTCTTCCAACATAGGGTCTCCAACCCCTAGTTGATTTTACCTTTGGGCATAGGGTATCTACTCCCTAGTCTACAATAACTCCGGGTGCACTGTCCCCGACTTTTCACCGCTTTCAATAATTAAGTAGTATATATTTTCTTACAATAACTCACGAAATTTTTCTAGTGAAAACTGGGGCAGAAAATTTCGTTCGTTTGCTTTTTGATTTTGTGCAAATTGCATTTTTAGGACAATGGATTCGAGACGATCAAAAGAAGACGTCTCAATTCAGAATAAAAGAAAAGAAGAAAAAGAAAAGAGTTAAACCCCAAAGTGCAGAAGCGGGAAAGACGTGGACTATTCAGGACGAGATTGAAGTCATCCGTTCTGTATATCCTGCCTTGATCCGAAAAGCTGAAGAAGATTTAACCAACGCCTAAAACGAACAAGCATCAAGATTCAGATCGGAGTCTGTATAAAGAAGCAACCAAGACTCAAGATCAAGTTTCAGAAGACCCGTAGATAGGAATCTTCTAACTCGTAGTTGATAGGCTTAGTTAGTCTTTTTCATTTGGATTTTGATGTAATAGCAGGACCATGAACTGGAGCCTCGGACGGAACCTCGCTCGACTCTCGAACTCATCACTCCATCACTCCAAAACTTCCAGAACTACACTGACCTGATTCCTTTATAGCCAAGGATATGTAGGCAACCTCCGAAGCAAGGTTCGGTCAAACCTTTTTCAAAATGCTTCCAAATGGAGTACCAAACGGGCAAAAATTGCTCGTGGTTGCTCACTTTATCTTTGCCCGAAAACCCTTCATGTTCTCGAGCAAAGAGGGGAAGCTGTGAACACCCAATTTTTGCCCCGCATGGAAATTACTCCTAAAAATGATCAAAAAATAACTTTTAATGAATTTTAGGAACTTTTCTTTATTTAGTTGCATTTCATGCATGTTTAATATTTTAAAATCATAGAATAATCATAAAAATTGTCACATTTTTTCATTTCATGTAATCTTAGGTTTAATTCACATTTTTAGAAATTAATTACCCTTTAATTGATAGATTAATATATAAAAGCCACAAAAAATATACATTAGCTTAATCAATTAGTTTATTTAATTAGTTAAAATGTTAAATAGGTCATTTTGAAAAAAGAAATTTAATTAGTAGTAAGATGACTATTTTTGAAAGATAAAATTTGCCCTTATTTCAAATTGGCCTAATTTCAGGGCCCAAAATCCTAAGCCCAACTAATTTCCCCACATTCCAACCCTAATCCCCTCCTTTATATAATAGAGACCTAATTTCCCTATAAAAGAGGACTCCCTCAGCCGTTATCCCCTTCTCTCTCCTAACTTCTAAAATCAACCGAAAACCTACACACGCAAAACAAAAACTAAAAAACAAAAGAAAAGATATAACACACTCATAGAAAGGTGACGAAAAACAGAGGAGCACACATCATCTTCATTGAGAGCTAAAAAAGCAGGAAGCTGCGCAGCAGCATTTTTTGTTTATATAAAAGAAAAAGCGTCACTTAACCCGGCAAAAATCAGTACGAAAACAGTGCCAAAACCACCGTTATAGTGGAGTCACGTTGAAGTTCTGTTCGTCGAGTTTGTCGCCGTCGTTGGAGTCTCGGTCGTGGTTCTGTGTTCGATTCATTGGTCATCGGTTCTCCGTCGGTGCTTTTCTCTGTTTCTATAGCGTTTTTTTTGGAGATAATCTCATCAAAAGGTCCATTTGTTCTTATTGCTTTTATATTAGTTAATTCCATGCTCTATTCTCATCTTGTTGAATTTTTTATGACTGTGATATCATTATGTTGCCTAGTTCCCTAACTGATTTCTTTTGTTTCACTGTTGTTGGAATCATGGAGATTTCATACGCGTTTTTCTTTCGTAATAAAAAACTCATGATTATAAAAGTTTGTTAGATAGAGTTAAAGGAAAGTTTGTTAAATGTTTAAACATATCCCTGTTAGTGTTGATATGATTTATTCAATGGTTATCGAAATTAGTGTATTTACTTGTTAGATATAGTGAAATTCAAACCCATTCCCTAATTAAATAGTACTTGTAGATTTAGAAAATAAATTAATAATCAAAGTATACGTTCGCGTAACTTTGAATAAATACAACTAAAATATACCTTTTTTTTCAAAATTGTGTATATGTTTATGTAACACAAATAAAGATTAAAATGAACACTCGTAGAGACACCTTTAGGAACGGATTTCTAAAAATTATCGGAATTACGTACACGCTTGCGTGGCGTGGTTTCAATTTCTTTTGACAACCAAAACGAAAAAATACGCGCTTGTGCAACTTTAGTTACTTCTTTAATAGAATTCAGTATCGAGAATCATGTACACGTCCGCGTGACATGATTTTTGATACATTTCAACCTCCACGGGTTTTATGCATATGTAACCCGTCTTAAAATAATATTTTTGCTTCAAATAAGCAATTAAACCATCACGATCATAGTCGTGATTACGTAATCTACACTCGGGTGTGCATTTCATGTGACCCGACTATAACTTCAAACAACAATAAAAATTAACATGTTGTGAATTGCGGGTGCGTTTCACATAGCGCAATTCGCAATGTGTCAAAGTTCGGGTGTGCATTTCATGTGACCTTGCCATAACTTTGTTCAATATTAAAAAATAAATATGTCGTAAATTGCGGGTGCATTTCATGTGGCGCAGTTTGCAACGTATACCAAAATGACAAGTGTACGACATCGTGACTTGTTCAAAAATAATTCCATAAATAATTAAAAGCGGTCAAAAGGTTTAAAAATGCACAATAGGTTTAAAACACGTAATTAATTAGATAATTAGGCCAAATATTAATAGTTAAGCGACCGTGCTAGAACCACGGAACTTGGGAATGCCTAACACCTTCTCCCGGGTTAACAGAATTCCTTACCCGAATATCTGATTCGCAGACATTTTAAGCTGAGTCAAAATTCCTCGATTTGGGATTTTTAATAAATAAATGGTGTCCCGGAACACCGTGAAAAATCCGGGTGGCGACTCTGAAAATTAATAAATAAATCCCAAATTCAAATAATGTCACTTTAATTGGAGAAACTCCCTTATCCCACCCCTATCGGGAGGAAAAAGGAGGTGTGACAAGAGGTACAACATGACCCTCGGCCAAATCCATCCCTCCTTATGGAGAATAGTTATTATTCTCCGATTCTTCACAAGCAAAATCGAGGGGTGTCTTTTCACCCTCGATCACCTCATGCGCCTTTACAGTCCTCGTCTCTATCGAGGAGGACTGTTCAAGCTTGCCCGCCGGGCTAGTAGGCCCCGTTTTCCTGCATAGACGAGTCTCGAGATTGAGGCTGGATGGGCCGATTTGTTCGAATAAGGACTTCAGACCTGATCCCCGCTGAAGACATGTCGTTCTCTGAGAAGTGGAACATGAATCGTAAGGAAAACTTCGTCTTGCATGTTCAATTTTGTTTCTTATCTTATTTCCTCATCTAGGTTTTGTTGCAGCTGTAGACGCCGGACTCAATTCCGGAACTCAAGCAATGGGTCGAGGGCCTGGTGTCATAGAGACACTACTCTGAGTATGCTTGGATGTAGTTCTCGAAGGGTCGATGGGAGGCCCGTAATCATGGTAAGCTTCTTTCTTTGAATGTTATCACTTAGGCTTCTTCTCAAACTTACTCATATGTTTTCTTTTGTAAGTCTCGGGAAGGACGTTATAATGAGACCCCCATCTGGTGATGAAAAATTCCTTCCCCAACCACCTGCTCCGAAGCAGGCCAAATAGAAGAAGAGGAAAAGGGCCCTGAGTCCCTCGAACTCGGAAAAAAGAAGATCGGCGAGGAGGCCTCATAAGCCCAAGAGGGACACCATCACTATGTCTCCGGATTCGATATACCGATTAAGGGATGAGTCAGAAGAAGAAGAAGAAGAAGAAGAAGAAGAAGAAGAAGAGAACTCCAAGTTGGTGGCTCTTGTACGGGTTGGTGCTTCGATACAAAATTCCTCCGAACCGTAGGAGGTTGATGAGGGAGCTTTGGCCGAAGTTCCCGAACCAAAAAGAGTAGAGGCCACTCCATCCCCAACTAAGACGGTCGAGAGAGAGACCGAGGGCGAGGCTTCCCGAGCAGCAGAAGAGGTCCCAAGAGAGGAGCTCAGAGTGATTGATATTTTGGGATCCCCTCAGGTTTCGAACGCTATGAGCCGTGAGTCCAACATATTGTAAAGTCGCTCTTACAAGGGTCTTCACGGGGTGACCGATATCCATGACTTCTTGGACAGGGATCGAGTCTGCTGCCTTGGAGGATGTCAACGGGTTCGGTGATTTACCGGTTCCAAAGAAAGTACTGTCATCGAGCGCTACTGGGTCTTCATCTAGCCCAAGACTGGTAGACTGGTTCCCGACCCCATGTGTTAATCCTGGCAGCAGGCAGAACATAGTGCTTTCTATCCCGGAGGATGCTCGGGTCTTCTCTCCCCCGTAGAAATTGCTAGTTATCTAAGAGGCTTTGTGACCGAGGAGGATCAAGCTGTGATGAATGCGGTGGGAGTCGCTTGCCTGTTTAACGAGGCCCAACACGCTCTGAATCAGGTAATGTCACGACCCAAACCGATGGGCCGCGACGGGCACCCGATACCTTACGCAACCGAGTACCAACGTAACGTATCCTTCTTATCATGCTATCATTGGTAATTGGGACAACATGGCCATAACTCGTAATATATAACTATAAGTGGGTAAGCACAATATAAATGAACCATCTTTCTTAAAACATGAAACACATGGGTCGTCAAGGCCTTTGACATACTATACAAAATAGACCTCTGTCTACAAAGCCTCTAAGAGTATTTGACATCAAATGGGACAGGGTACCGGCCTACCCATAAATCTGTAGCAAAATTCTAACAGGAAGACTCATAGACTCAGCTGCACTCCGAATGAGGTGGAGTCTTACCGATCCTTCGCTGAATGCTAATCTTGTCTACTATGAGGGTTTTTCAAACTGATTGTCTATACCTGCAGGTATGAATGCAGCGTCCCCGACAAAAGAACGTCAGTACGAATAATGTACCGAGTATGTAAGGCACATAAATAAGTATATAAAAGACATGGGAGAAACATGGAGTAAATGACTCAACCTGTAAGTTTGGATAACTCTATAAATCATGAAATACTTATAGTGTCATGGATATGCATATGAATGTCATGTCGTGCATAGGTACATGTGTTCATAACATCATCAAGCATCTGAGGGCATCCCATCATATCATCTCGGCCATTGTGGGCAAATCATCAATGTATATCAGATGATCAGGTGGTGGTGCGTATATAATGTCGTAACCTTTTCCCATATCCCATATACATATATATACATATATACGCGTATATAACGTCATCTGGTCATGGGTCAATGTACATGTATAAATGAATGCAATGCATGAGAAGTATGTCAATAAAACCTCTCGGAACGTCATAAGATCATTATAACTTTGATTAATATCATGAAATAAACATTTTCAACTTACATATTTTTCTGAAACCCATGAGCAGACGATAAAATAATAAGACATATGGGAATTCAAGAATATAGGCACCTCCAATACTTCTATGAATAGAGTCATTTATGGAAGTTGTGCATTTGCTCGTTTCGTTTGTGTCGTATAGATCATGCCAAAAGGAAAGAAGGGATAGCCATGACATACCTGAGTCAATCTCTTGAAAATCCCTCTAACACACGTTAATTTCGGTGAAACACGTAATGCCGAGATCAAAATAGGGAACAATCTGTATGATATTGTTGAGAAAGATTACACCGTACTCCCTTATAATTGCCAAATTTCATGTTGTTACGATGCCATGAAATCTTGTTTGAAATTGATATATGTATCTCTCTTAAGATGCCAAATCTCTCTTTAAATGGCTATATGTTCTTAAGAATGCCAAATCTCACGTTTTGATATATGACTCTCACGTTCTTAAGACTTACAATGGCTCTCCTTTGTTAAATGGATATGTCACTCTCACGTTCTTAAGAAAGCCAAATCACACATCTCTAATTTTGAAGGGAAGAATATTTAGATTGGTGTGGGCCCCATTTCATGTGGAGGCTTATCACATAATCATTAATCCCTAGTCTTGCCGCATAATATAATGACTTAAGAGTCACAAATCTTGGGGTGGATTGCTGCCACGTGGTGGGGTGGTTTTAATCTTATCCAATTCTTTAATTAATCACCCAACAATTCCTTAATTAACTAGGTAATCTCTCATTACCCAATAATTAATCAATTACCCGCATAATTAAGAATTACCTCAGCTTACTTAAAATACTACTCACTTTTAACATACCTTAAACACCTTACTATCATGTTCATGTAGTACCTTGTATGGCACTAGTCCATAAATATCGGGTATTATAGCTCGGACCATATTTTATCCCAAATTGTCAAACTTCGACGAAACTTATTTTTTCGATTTGCTTACCCTCTCACTTTCACGAATTTATTTATCACTTGTTTGAAATATCATAATGCTTAAAATCTCAAAATAATCTCATTCTTGACCTTATGGCGTACTTTTATCAATTTACTTATGGCGTACTTTCACGTACAAAAACATGGGGTGTAACATCATTCCTCCTTTGGAACATTCGTCCTCGAATGTTGACTTATGCACTTTTCATTTTCATAACCTATGTCTTTCAAATACTTTAGTACTCTTCTTGACATCTAGGAAATTGTTCTGTGAATAATTCAAAAGGCCAGGGCATTCCCCCCCCCCCCCCCCTCTTTTAGGCCTCCTTTTTCACACCACGACTTGTAGTAGGAATTCGTCCTATCTCGCAACTGTTTCTACCTTCTATCATGCAGCCCGTACGACACTGACCTTGTAAGTGCGTCTATGCGACTCTTCTCTCCTTTTTCCTCCAGCTTTTAGCCAATCTCTAGGCCTCACTTTGCAAACATATACAGAGCTTGATAAAATGTCCCTCTGGGCATCCATAGGTATACTGAAGTTCTTCGCTCGATACTTTGTCGAAGTTAAGAATATTGCTATACCTTATTTTATAGATCCGTTTATCCATCCGTATGACTTTACTGCATCTAGGTAGGTCATACTATACCATAACTCTTACTTCGATTTATCGTTACTTAGGTCTGCTACCAAACTCCAGGTTACTCTCGTTGTTTATCCTTAAGATTGATGGCCTAATCTCATCCATACTTTGTAAATTTTATTCATCCATTGTTGATTCACCTCAATATTGATCTACAATCTACCACTAATAACTAGAAACTTCTTACGTAATCACTAGTGTTGACGTCTCATCGGGGAGCATATGAAATGATTAGACTGATCCACCTGGGGCGATATCATGCTTCCATAACCATATTTCATACTATCCCAACGTGATTCATTCTTTGGGGGTTATTCTAATCCCGTACAACTCATGAAATCCTCCCCCCCCCTTGGGGGCTGTTTTAACCCCCCACTACCAACTAAATCCCCCCCCCCCCCCCCCCCCCCATTTTTCTTTAATTCCTTACCCAATTGAAGGCCTAAACGTCATCCTTTATCTATTAGAATTATACCATCATCCTACTACTAGGGCAGCATTCCATTTCTTCTAATTAGTCTTAGACTCATTTGGGTTCATTCAGGATATACTGAGCCTTCTATAACTTAGAGAAACCATTACCTCTCTTGTTTTTCAAGGGCTTAATCCCGAGGATTTATCCATTCTACTCACCTTCTCACTCGCCTTTTCTTATCATTACTCCTGTCTTCCTAAAACCTTGTCGCTCTACCATACTTTAGCTTGTGACCTACACATATCTATTAATACTACTTGGAACATTCACTCAACTTGCTTGCACCATGATTTCTTTGTGTTATTCTAGAACATCAAGCGAGACATCACATCGTCTCTGACTCCTCTTTTACTCTCTTAACTAGAACTCTCGATACCTAGAACCCATGGGCTAGAAGATATGCCACTGACGACGCCGTTATCATTCATGGATACTGAATATCAGCGCTTCTGGTCTTCCATTGATGACCCTTACTTACCCAGCGGTAATCCTTCTGTACCAAGGATAACAAAATTCTTACTCATGAGGGTGACACTTAGTCTAACTGGCACCCATGGTCCCTTAAGCTTAACTTTGCTCACATTGCTTGCTTTTTTAGGAATCGTCTTCCTGAATGACCTTTAAGGGTTATTCTTCTATCGTCCATTCTTTTATCGCCGGAACGCAGTATGAAATTCTCATGATGCCAACTATTATCAAATCATTCAATTCCCAATTCATGTTTAGTTTATCTTGTTCACCGGCCCATACTGATTTCTATTACTCTGTGGTCTAACTTTTCCTTTTGGTAACTTATTTCTCAAAACGGGGATATGATTGTATGGACTATACTCTTTTGTTGTCTTAAGGCATGTCACCTCTCGTCTCTTCCGTCACTTGACTATAGACTCTATTATAGTGTCATCTTTTTTATCTACCATTGTCATCCATGTATCATACCTTACTCATAATGCTTCATTAACTCTCTTCTTATTTCCCCTAACATTTATGTCTATCACTTTATTCTAAAAACTCGAGCAAGACATTCTTTTGCTTTTAGCACCCCTTGATCCATCCATTGGCTCTTCGGGTTGCCTAACATTCTTTCTATACTAGGGACGGGAGACACACTAAGGTAATATTTATCACTTCAAGGCTTCCATTGCCTATCTTTGTAGTACTCATATCCAGTTGTACTATTTTAGAGTGCACCATCTGGATGTCTCACAAGGAGATCTATTAGCACATTTGCAATATCCTTCAGATTTGTTAAGTTATGCAAACAATCCATCCACCATTTTGGGTTACTCTAACCCCAGCTAGATCATGCTATCATGTCCTTCTCTTAAACAATATTTGTTAGTCCCCATAGGGCAGAACTGAGATGGGTGTGGCCAATTGTACATACCTCTGTTAATGTTGAAGGTAACTCAGAATGCTTATATCTCTCTTCCTGAATTGTAGGTAATAATCATCATCACTAACTGGGTACCTCGTACCCTTCTTCGCCTTGCTTCTTTTACTTGTTGAAACATATATCTACCTTCTGATTCTCTTATTCATTTTCACCATATGGGTGGATATTCTTACCTTAAGGTTCCTTATCAAGAAGCTTACACACATGTTCTGCTGAAAACTTCACATTCACTCATCATAAGCATGATGCAAATATCGAGTTCCTCTGACTCAACTCTTCCACAACTATATCTCTTACCAACCGTCTTTCTGGATATAGTCATCATCGTATTATGAATAACATAGAGTTTCGGAAATTGAGTTCTTACAACTGAGTTATACCACACGATCTAGAGTAAGAAGAAAGGGTGATAATCCTAAATTACCTGTAGCCTCCTACATATAAGTGTGGTGCATAACACACCCATAAACAGACTCTACTAGACACGGCTTGTAGACTCCCTAAGATAGAACTGTTGTATACCTCTTTTGTCACGACCCAAACCTATGGTCCGCGATGGGCACCCGGTACCTTACTCAACCGAGTACCAATGTAACATATCTTCCTTATCATACTCTCATTGGTAACTGGGCCAACATAGCTATAACTCTAATGTATAACTGTAAGTGGGAAAGCACTGAATAAATGAACCATATTTCTTAAAACATGAATCACATGGGCCGTCAAGGCCTCTGACATACTGTACAAAATGAACCTCTATCTACAAAGCCTCTAAAGGTATTTCACATTAATGGACAGGGTATCGGCTTACCCATAAGTCTATAGCAAAATTCTGACAGGAAGACTCATAGACTCGGCTGCACTCCGTATGAGGTGGAGCCTTACCGATCCTTCGCTGAATGCTAATCTCGTCTACTATGAGGGATCGTCAAACTGATTGTTTATACCTGCAGGCATTAATGTAGCATCCCCAACAAAAGGACGTCATGATGAATAATGTACCGAGTATATAGGGCACATAAATAAGTATATAAAAGACATGGGACACTACAAGAAAATAGGCCTTTAGCGAGGGGAAATCTGATCGTTAAAAGTCCAAATCCGGTCGTTATAACATGTTAACGACCAGAAAGAAACCGGTCGTCACCGGTCATTAAAAGCCCCGACGTTAATAGTTAACGACCGGATTACAATCCAGTCGTTAAAGATCCTTTAGCGACAACATAATTTCCGGTCTTTATACATCCCTTTTAACGACAAGATTTTTCCTTCGCTAATTTGTTATCAAGTCGTTAAAAGTCTTTATTGACAACAACTAATTTAGTCATTACAAGTGCTTTTAGCGATCGTTTTTCCCTTCGTTAGTTGCACTACTTTTAAGAACCAAATATAAATTACGAAAATTAAAATTTTAATTTGATAAATAGAAATAAGTATTTATATGATTTCATACACACCCAACAACACTCGAAAACAAACCAAATACTTGATATATTTGTTACTACAAAGAAGTAAAGTATCATATTTAATAGAGACCAATACGATTAACCAATCTGAATCGTATGACATCATTTTTAATAATTCCTAAAAGAGAAACGTAAAATTGCAGCATATGTACATTGTCTTTAAACCATCCCTAACAAAACATAAACCTCTTGTACTTCAACTTGCTCTAACGCTTTCATCAAGGATAGGTCTTCGGACTTCAAATGTTTGATCTATTAACATAACAAATGTGTGCCAGTTTAGTAACAAAAAGACATGCTTCCTTCAAATTTGCCAAAATTGTCATCACCTATGGTTGATTAAGAAAACAAACAGTTAAAAAACCAAAGAAAAAAGATCAGATGTATGCCAATTTAATAAAGAAAAGATCATATCTAGTTGTTAACATAACAAACTAAAATATTTTTCATAACAAGTGCACACTTAGATAGAGGCAACTTCCAATTCAAACCCAAATCAGAATGACACAAAAATGGCACGTGGGAGAACCTTAACTAGCTCATTGTGTAAATGCCAAACAGCGACATATTATCCACCTAGCACACTACAGAACCACCTCATATCCACATGTTTTGGAAAAAGATTAATGTAAAAACTAATCTGTAGCATGGTTTCACCATTGTTTTTTCCAATTTCAGGAAAGACTAAATGAGTGTGTCTCGACATTCAAACTTGTGAACATACAAACCACATAAAATTCATATCTTAGAAGAAGAAATCAATACATCAAAAGTAACAACATATGAAGGTTTTCTATTTCCCATTCAGTATCGTTCGTACCTTAGCTCATTGATTCTTGAATTAATGAACTGTTTATACATAAAAAAGAAAGAGTTAAGTTGTTTGAAGTAGTCAGAGCTGGGCAGAGAGACATGATATAACAACACTAGCTCATGCATCGGCCTTAGCATTGGCAAACTCCAATAACTAATTAATTCCCCCAACTATTCTTAGCATTGGCAACCTCAAACAGAAGGCTATCTGTTTACTAGTTCTATTAAAGGCTACATTGATGGCCATAAACAAGAAATTATAATACACAGATTAGATGACATAACAGTGGACAATATCGTAGCAGAAAAATGATGCATTAAATTTTCTATGTCTATGTACAATGATAAAAAAAACTTAGAAGAGTTGCTGACTTTGCTTTGATAAAAGGAAACGCGAACGCCAAGTGCAGATAATACATATTTAAGTTGCTCACAGTTTTCTACACTAGCATTTGAATTTAGCAAACAGAGAATACATATTTAAACTAAAAACTTAAATTAAACGAATGCCAAGTGGAGATAATATGTTGGATTGGAACATCTAAATTAAACTCATGCCAAGTGTATGACATGATACTTTACAGGAAGAATTAACAGAAAGATTTAGGCCATATCTATTAAAAAACTGAATCACAACTAATGATCTTGTCAGTGGATGTCAAATATGGTACCTCCACAGTTTTTAGGTCTGCACAGGCATGAAATGCAACATGATAAACGATGAATTCCCTATTTAAAAATCCACCACGCCGGAAAATAAACTCAGCAGTTGGGATATTGTAAAGTTCTTCTTCAGACATACCCGTCATGGATCTTACTGGAATGTCACTAGGTGCTTCAACTTCTGACCAACCCTTGGACTGCTCAACTAGCTCAAGAATCTTCTCCGAAAAATAACAAAACAAAATAAGTTAATAAACCAACAAAAATGGAAAATTTGTAAAAGCACATGGATGCAGTTGTTACTCACCTTGGAAGCTACATCATCATTGACAGGTCCCTTATTCTTGTGAGCAGCTATAAGTCCAGCATAGCAGAATTTATTAAGACCAAGACCAGCATCAGTCATATCCCTAACAATTGCATACCTGCAATGTTGGAAGGGCAGCCAATCAGATGCCGGAGCAAATGAAGATTATGAATCCAACAGAAAAATAAACCATGTAACATCATGTTTTGGAAAGATTGGATGAAAGTTGACTCTGAAACATTAACAAGGAGAGAAGAGACGTTTTGACGCTACAAAAAACTTCATGGTTCTGCATCCAGTAGCTTGCTATAGCATATTAATCAAATATTATTTTCACTGAATAAGCAGATTTTTTCAGTCAAATGAACTCTGATCGTATCAAGGTGTTATGCCGTGTAACTACTAATAATTTATTGCATTCCATACTATCCACTACATGATGGATCTAATTGTACAACTAACTAAACTGATATCGACATATGCCTTCAAATATACGCACATCCAATTGTGTACTAGCAATAGATACTGTAGCAACCACCGAGCAGCTTCCTTACACTCTGTCTACCCGACCAGCAGCCGCACACAAATTAAGGAGACATATATATGTCTGTCCAGTAAGCTTGACTTCAAATCTATTCATTTCTTCCAAAAGCTACTTACAAAGAAGAAAAACGTCAGTAATTATTTCAATGAATCATATCATTGATGATAATTTCAGGCAAAATGAAGCAGATTAACACTGCAAGACAGAGGATACATACCCTTACTGCTTGTTCCAAATTTTTACATTTTCCACATGTAGATATCATGAAATTGTACAACGTAACCTATGAATTGGAAGAATAAGAACAACCCTCGTTGTTATAATAACTTCAAGACTGAGTGTAAATTACATACAAATAAACGGTAAATGATATTAGTTGTTGTAGTGGTAGAGTTATCACTTAAGCCTAACTCGTTAATTGAGGTGTAGTCAGCTTAACTGTAACCAGCTGAAGTAGTAAGTCAATTGTTGTTAGATGGAGTTAGTATTTAGTTATATGTAGTTAGCTACTTATATAAATAGGCTTTATAATTAATTGTAGTTGGTAATGTGTTCATTTTGGAGAGCTTACAGAGAAAGCTAAGAAATTCTCTCCAATTCTCTCTCCCTCTCTCTCTCTCTCGTCTCTTTCTCACTTCATTTCACATAAACTCTTGTTGATAATTCAGTGATTCAATAAATATGTAAAGTTTATACAAATATGAAAAGCAAGCATAGGAAGGAGACATACATCAGGGACCAAGCCCATGGATTTCATTTCATCGCGAAAAAAGGAAGCATCAACTTTCATTCTACCAATAAGAAGTGAATGAAATGTATCTCTCCCTGGCTTTACACCATCCAGCATCATGTCATCATAAACATCCCTCAACAAATAATGCCTAATTCACATTCATACATAAAAATAAATCGTAATTCATATCAATTAATTACGCCTTAATCATTTGGAGTAATTATATAAAAAATTACCTTCGCTGAGTAGTAAGAGAGCTAATAATAGTGTTGTATTCAGCCTCATTGTTAGCGTAGTTTCTCTTGGCGTATTCTTTGATTGTTTCCTAACACTTCAGATTTTTAATTATGAAACAATGATTAAGATAGTGTACAGTTGACTAACATAATTATTAAGAGTATTATATACTATCCTTAATGATTCTATTCAACACGCTCCCAATGTCAAAATAGAAAAACAACTGAAGTTTGTATATTTTGAAAGCAAGAACATTCAAAAAGAATGACCGGAGTAGCAAATAATTGTCTGAATAGCCTATTGTGTAGCCGAATAATGAACAATCATCGGAAAGAATAAATGTGCTGAAAATCTTTTCACAAGATGTTTACTTACCTAGGATCATAATACAGAGATTTCTATGAGATGAATCACAATACACCACAAAAAAGTGAACTCCAAATTAAGTAAATCTTTAACATTGTATATAATACCCTCATGATTTAATATCTTATAAAATATTTTATTTTATATACAAAAGAAAGTCGCCATTCTTCAAGAGTATTTGTTTCATTTTAGATGATCATATCCAGGTAACATATTGAATACAAGCGCAATTTTTACACCATACCTTCAAATTTGAAGATTCTAGCGAAAGTGATACATGTTCCGATAGCTTCAACATGACTCCAGGCAATACAATGGGAATATGGACTAATCCTCTGTCATTCTTAGAGTCCAAATCACATGAACATATAAAAGATACTTTTTCGATCTCTTCTGAGTAATCATCTGAATCAATCCAAGACTCAGTTATTGTTTCCCAACAACTACCAGTATCACTGCACATGATCCAAGTTTCAAAGATCATTACTTCTCCTTCCAGAAAATATGTAAATTATACGGAGGAAGATGAATAAAGGATGAATCAGAAGATGGATGGAGAACAAGAGAAGATAATCTTTAAAAGGAAAGAAAACGCATCTTATCTCACCTATACATGCCGTACAACTTCAGTTATATGTATAATATTCCAGAATAATACAAAAGGAATGTACCTTGGATAGGAACCGGCAGTAGCATGAGGGAAATCATTCCTTTTCACTATCAACATCATTGCAGGCTGTGAAGTCTGAATATAATAGAACATCACTTCCTTCAAGAGCTTTGTAATCAAAACTAGATGCAGTTGCCGATGAAAAAACTCACAAAGCGCATTAAACAAGAAGGTTTGCACTTCTTAAACAGATCTAGATGAACGAGCCATATCTTTTTTGCTTACTGCAATAGCAAAGGTAACATATGCTCATATCCTTCTTCAACAACTGTATGCCTTTATATTGCTCGCTAACATAACGTATCTATAAAAAATATAGACATAATTAATCGTATGCAAACTGTTTTATGGTGAAAGCACAAAATAAAAGTACGATTATCAGAATGACACTTAATGAAATTATTATGTCCAATTTCAACACTATATTACATTAAGTTTGGCTAACAGAAGATCCTTGAATTATAATCTCGTAAACTTACAAAATTTTGTGAGAATGCAAAATACTATCGAGTGTCAACAATATATTATACTAATACCACATAATTTTTTGTCGCTTGCCTATACCATTCGAATCTTCAGAGTAGTATCATGGTATGATTTCCATGATATAGCTAAGAGCCTATTTCTTTTTGATTGACAATATTAAGCATATTATTACATAAATACTCATACGGTTAATGAAGAATATTAGCCCCAAATTCTGAAATGATTTTTTCCTTTCTCGAGATAAATACAATGAACTTATAGGTGACACTACCAGCAAGAATATTTTCGGTAAATCCAACAAAAGCTTCTCTGTATTACCATACATTGAAAATGATTCATGAACTATATTTTATACGTGACCATTATAAAATTAACAAAGAAAAAGAAACAACATCCTTTATCGAGGGTAATAAAAGCTAACAAAGTGGAAATTATATTAAAGTTGTACCCTATTAGTTCCCTTCTCTTTAAAATTTCAGTCCAGTTGAAGTCCATCAGCAGTCCAGCCAACAAAATTAACTCGAACAATCGACTGTAATGTGTGTACTTGACCAGTTAATATTCTCTTATGAATTATCGATCACTAGTAGAAAAATTTAGTAAATATGCTGTAAAATATAACACAACTTACTGGTCATCATAGACTGGAAATTTAATATTCTCTTAATATCGAAAAAGACAAACAACAAATCAAAGGATTTACTCCTGCAAACTGATCGGTGAAAGTAATTATATAATTGGAAAACATGTAATTCTAAGTAGAACACCAACATAATTGATAATACTATCACAACGAGAGATAATTGGAACAATGATACTATCACAAATAGGGATAATCAGATCAGTAAAATAATACCCAATTTCACAACAACTATAATTGAAAGTTTAGATATTAGCAAAAACTTACCTTGATGAGAAGGAGAAACCCTAAGAACAAGCGGCAAATAAGCTACAGGGGAGCCCAATCCATCTATGATTCTTCGTCAAGTTCTTTTTTTTTCTTTCATCGGCGGGGGGGAGGGGGGGCGAATTGGGGAAAACTACGATTGAGAGAATGTGAGGGTATTTTCCTTTTATTAAGCGGTTGGGAGTTTGGGGGTGTGGGTGGGCGCACGGGTTGGGAAAAATAAGAGGGAAATTTTAGCGTCTCTTTTATTAATCTGTTTAGTTAGACGACTGGATATTATGCTTTTTAATGACCGGATCTTATCCCCTCGTTAATATAGAACTAAAAATCAATTTAAATGACAAAAAAAATGCGGTCACTAAAAGTTCACTTATAACGACCGAATTCATATCCCTTCGTTAGGAAATGGTCGTTAAAAGCCATTTTTCTTGTAGTGGGAGAAACATGGAGTAAATGACTCAACCTGTAAGTATAGATAACTCTGTAAATCATGAAATACGTATAGTGTCATGCATATGCGTATGAATGTCATGTTGTGCATAGGTACATGTGTTAATGACATCATCAAGCCTCTGAGGCATCCCATCATATCATCTTGGCCACTGTGGGCAAATCATCAACGTATACCAACTGATCAGGTGGTGGTGCGTATACAATGTCGTAACCTTTTTCCATATCACACACACACACACACACACACACACACACACACACACATATATATATATATATATATATATATATATATATATATATATATATATGTATGTATGTATGTATATACGTATATAACGTCATCTGGTCATGGGTCAATGTACATCTATAAATGAATGCAATGCATGAGAAGTATGTCAATAAAATCTCTCGAAACGTCATAAGATCAATATACCTTTGATTAATATCATGAAATAAACTTTTTCAACTTACGTATTTTTCTGAGATCCACGAGCAGATGATAGAATAATAAGACATATGGTTATTCAAGAACATATGCACATCTAATTCTTCTATTAATAGAGTCGTTTATGGGAGTTGTGCATTTGCCACATGTACGGGTGTTGCTTGAGAGTTTGACAGTTTGATCCTGGAAACAAAGATACTCACAAGAACAACTGTAAAATAGTGTGTGTTACGGAGGTTAGTACCAGGCAATCACTATTATCCTTAGCCCCACAGTGGGTGACAAACGGTTTACCCTAAAAACAGATAACAATTGAATTTATATGTGGTTTTAAGGATACGTGATATAACTTGGCACAAACTGAAAAAATATGTAAATTGATATTGAAGTTGACTGTAAAAAGAAATAAGTGAAAACCAAACCGATTGTATAGCTTTGTCCCTCGAGTTAGGTCATCCTCGAACCAAGTGATATATGATCAGAGTAACAGAATATTGAAAGCTAAAAGAAGGCAGTGTATTGATTTGTATTACGTAAATGTGATGTCTTTTACAAATGATCTGTCACGACCCGAAATTCTACCTTCGGGCCATGACTGCGTCTAACGTTGAACCCGCTAGACAAGACAACGTTTGATCTAAATAAGACTCATTAACAACTAAAACGAACAGGATAACTAAGGCACCGATGGCCCACAATGAAATTTAACAAAATAACCTACATACACTTTTCGAAATACCCATATACAAATCCCAGAACTGGTGTCACATACTCACGAACTGTCTAAGAGATTACTACAAATAAAAGGTCTGAAAATAAGTGCATAGGACTGTCTTTGAAATACAAAGTAAGACATAGCTGAAGGTGAATAGTAGAAGGTGACGTCAAGGACCACGAACGTCTGCGAGTCTACTTTGATGTCCCTGAATGCGCTGAGTGAAGCTCGACCATCAATGATCACCGGGTCCGGTTGCGAAGTCTGCACAACATAAAGAAGTGCAGGTGTAGCATCAGTACAACCGACCCCATGTACTGAGTAAGTGTCGAGCCTAACCTCAGCGAAGTAGTGACGAGGCTAGGACCAACAACAACATATGTACCTGTACAGTTTTATATAATAACAGGAAAGATGGCAACAGAAATAAGCAAGTAAGACAGATACGGGGAGGACATGCTGGGGTAATAGGGGCAACAAAATTCTAGCACGGTAGAACAGGGTAATAACTGAAATGTAAAAGTAAAGGCAGGAATTTAACTTCTCAACAGATAATGAACAGAAAAAGGCACGGCATGTCCCCTCGTGCATAACCTCACAATCACTCGGCACGGAATGTCCCCTCGTGCATATATAATAACACTCAGCACGGAATGTCCCCTCGTGCGTAACCTCACAATCACTAGGCACGGAATGTCCCCTCGTGCATATATAATAACACTCAGCACGGAATATCCCCTCATGCGTAACCTCACAATCACTCGGCACAGAATGTCCCCTCGTGCATATATAATATATATCAAAACAAGGCAACAATATAATGTGAAAGTCAACACTAAGAAGTCTCAAGTGCATGGAAATACTCAATAAAATTTCTATTATCCCGACAATGAGAAAATCATCAATTACAACATCAACAAGTGCCCGACAAGGGTCTCAACTATAACCAACCTCGCATTAGAAATACAATTTCAACAATGTAAGCCTCAACTGAAACAAATAACTCAATAACTCTCCACGTCATGAAACAACATCAAGGTATCACTTTCAATTCACCAATCACTCATAATGCGGAGAAAAATAAGGACACAGTAAGTTTCATCATAATTGACTCACGGCCATGCTTGACCGCAACGCATAGGCACTCGTCACCACGCTTATACGTTGGACATGAGTTGCACATAGCAAATAAGACTCTATACCTAATCCCTCAAGCTGAGGTTAAGCCAAACACTTACCTCGGCTCCAAAGAAAATGCAAGTCAAGCCTCAATCACAGCCTTTCCTCTCGAATCCAACTCCGAATCGGGAATATCTAGACATAATGGATTTATTAACATCAATAAGTACTCAATAAACCAATTCCCAAGCCAAATTATACATTTCCTACTATTTCTCCGAGAATACTAAAATTCGACCCCGGGCCCACACGTTCAGATTTTCGAAAATTCACGAAGGAATCAACTACCCGGAGTCTAAGGATCGAAGTTATGTAATTTATACAAGGATTCATGGCCTAACATGGAAAATCCCAAAATCCTCAAGAACCCTAAAATTACTACCTAACTCTATGATTTTTAGATGATTTAGTAGTGATTTTAACTAGGAATTAGTGTTAAAATTAGAAGTTTATGGGGTTTTAACTTACCTCTTACAGTGGGTGGTCGTGGAAGGTGTTGCCCAAGCTTGGAGGCTCTCTAATGGAGGTTGAAGATGGATGAAATGAGAAAAACCCGAAATTTTGGGCATTTAAGAGGGGCTGCCAACAGGGGTTTCCGCACCTGTGACCTTAGGACCGCAGGTGCGGTCTCGCACCTGCGAGGGAAATGATCGCCCCTACGGAAGAAGGGCCTAGGACCCTGGGCTCGCACCTGCGGAGTTAGGAGTCGCACCAGCGGTCTCGCTCCTGCGGAGGGAGGGTCGCGCCTGCGATGGAAGTCGCACCAGCGAAGGCTGGACCGCACATGCGGTCACGTGCCTGCGGCCTGGGTCTCGCGCCTGCGGACTTTAGGCAAGGGGGATGGGGATCGCACCTGCGAGGCTGGGACCGCAGGGGCGGTCCCGCACCTGCGGCTGGGCAACCGCACCTACGGTCACACCAGCTGCTGTGCACCAGCAGTGGTTTTTGCTGGTTTTTGGCCTCTCGGGGGGTCCTGGAGGCACCTGGGCCTACCCGAGCCCCCGTCAAAAAATACCAACAAGTCCCAAATCATAAAATGGACTTCCTCGAGCTCACGGAACACTCAATACCAAGCTAAAACTAAGAATCACCCTCCAAAACCCCTAAATTCAACACTTAAGAACTTAAAATTCTAAGATTCTATGACGATGCGCCGGACCGACCCACACAACTCGGAACGACTTCAAATTTTGCAGACTAGTTATAAATGACACAACGGAACTACTCCCGGTCCCGGAATTTCATTCGGACCTCGGGAACATAAACTCACCTTTCAAGCCAAATTTCAAATTCTTAAAAAAAAAAACCTCAAAGCTTCATTAACTCCAATTTTCCTCATTTGGATCCGAAACCAATCAAATCAAGTCCGTTTTACACCAAATTTCATAGATAGGACAAATAACATATAATAAACCTGTTCCGGGCTCCGAAACCGTAATACGGGCCCGATAACACGGCTTTCACATAATTACTCATTTTCAGAATCCTTTATTATTCTCAGAAATAATTTTCTTTAAAAATTCATTTCTCGGGCTTGGGACCTCGGAATTCGATTCCGGGCATACGCCCAAGTCCCATATTTTCCTACGGATCCTCCGGGACCGTCACATCACGGGTCTGGGTCCGTTTACCAAAAATGCTGGCCAAAGTCAACTTTATTCATTTAATTATCAAAAATTCCATTTTTCATCCAATTTTCAATATAAAGACTTCCCGGCATCACGCCCGGGCTGCACACGCATATCGAGGTGAGATCAACAGAGGCTTTCGGAGCCTCGAAACACAGATATAGCTAAAATTACTTAGGATGATCGTTTGGGTTGATCATACCCCCTTTATATAGTAGGGGAGTCCTACTCTTGACACAACTTTAAATATAGTAAGAAATCTCATGATTGGCTAATTAATGGGCCTCATCTTCATACGAGCTGAGATTTTTGTCGTGATCCTTGCTCGATTACAGATATTGTTGCTTTTCGTTACTTGACTAGGTAAACTTTCATCGGTATTGCTCGGTCCTTATTTTGCTTAATCTCAATCTTGCCGATCTCGATCTTGATCGGTCTCTGGGTCACGATCTCAACATCTTAACTTCGCATCATGGCTCGATATAACACGAGGATGAACCTTGGCCTGTCATGTTCTAGCCTCGATCTGTCATACGAAGGGCAAGCTGAGTTTTGACCGTATACAATATTCTTATAAATTTTTACTATTATTTAAGAATTAATTAATTAGTAAATACTTTTTAGTGAAACCATATACATTAAGGGAAGTAAAAATTGCAGGGGGTGCACTATTTGATCGCCCCCATTTAACCTATACCCATATTTTTAAAATTGTTTAATCTATACCCTAACTTTTACCACTTCAGACGCCTCCTCTTCTTCTTCTTCATGTGATATGTGCGCTCCTTTCTTTTCCTCTTCTTCTTATTCTTATTCTTTTCTCTCTCAAACATATGAAACTCAGTGTAAGTATTATTTATTGAATATTCAATACACAGTGATTTAGCACTATGGTATGAGTTTTGCGTGAAGTACGTTGTATTATGTTGAATATAAGAACATGGACCGGTTATCGTGGTGAGATTAACTTCTTGGATGCATCTTATTTCACTTTCTTCAATTTCATAATGGAAATTTATTGGCTGCCTTGGATCGGAGACCCTTACTCTAGTGGCTTTTATAAGCAAGAATTTTTTCTTGATCTATTATCTAATTTGGTTGTTCTTCATCTAATTCCAAGTCTGGAGTTCTTCAGCGGGTTTAAAGTTTGCACTACAAACGTAAGAACTTCAGACTAATTTGTCTGAAGTTTGCACTATGAACTGAAGTTTTCCCGCTTGCGTTTACGAGTCAGGCCAAACTTCAGGTGAAAATATCTGAAGTATTGCTTTGATAAGGTCACACTTCAGGCAAAAAATTCTAAAGTTCAAACTTCAGACATAATTGTTTGCTACTTCAGGTCCGTATGTCTGAATTTATCCGAAAAGTTGGTAGACTTGCAATTATTTGCGCAAAACGGGTATAAGTTGAGTAGTGACCCCAAAACTAGCTATAGATGCAAATGCCCGTTAGCAAACAGGGAGTGCGGTCCAAGTGTTTTCACTCACTCCGCCAAGCCCTATATCTGTTTTGTTTTACTGGTTAAAATTGTACGGAGCACCCTATTTGGTCACCCCCATTTAACCTATACCCATATTTTTAAAATTATTTAACCTATACCCTAATTTTTACAACTTCAGGCGCCTCCTTCTTCCTAGTACCCGTGCAAACTTCAGCTTATTTAGTGCTGAAATTTTTACAAATGAACTAAATAACTTTAGCATCTGAAGTTTTTGAAAAAGCTTTATTGCAAAACTAAACTTCAGCCTATTTAGTGTTGAAATTTTTACAAATGAACTAAATAACTTCAGCATCTTCTGCTGAAGTTTTTGAAAAAGATTTATGACAAAACTAATGAATCTAGGACAAAACTTCAGCTTATTTAGTGCTGACGTTTTTACAAATAAACTAAATAACTTCAGCATCTTCTGCTGAAGTTTTTGAAAAAGATTTATGACAAAACTAATGAATCTAGGACAAAACTTCAGCTTATTTAGTGCTGACGTTTTTACAAATAAACTAAATAACTTCAGCATCTTTTGCTGAAGTATTTGAAAAAACTTTATGACAAAACTAATGAATCCAGGACAAACTTCAGCTTATTTAGTGCTGAAGTGTTTACAAATGAACTAAATAATTTCAACATCTTCTACTGAAGTTTTTGAAAAAGCTTTATGACAAAACTAATGAATCCAGGACAAAACTTCAGCTTATTTAGTACTGAAGTTTTTACAAATGAACTAAATAACTTCAGCATCTTCTACTTAAGTTTTTGAAAAAGCTTTATGACAAAACTAATGAATCCAGGACAAAACTTCAGCTTATTTAGTACTGAAGTTTTTACAAATGAACTAAATAACTTCAGCATCTTCTACTTAAGTTTTTGAAAAAGCCTAGAATAGTGAAGATTGCTACTTCAGACCCGTATAGCTAAAGTTTATGTGAAAAGTGGGTACACTTACAATTTTTTTTGCAAAGGAGTATAAGTTAAAACATGACCGCGGCTATAGATGCAAAAGGCCCATTTTAGTGTCACCACATGTGCGTTGCTCACTCCCATTGCCCGTTCCTCCGCCTCGAGTCTCCGACGATCCCTGCTCACCGCCGGCGTCAACTGCGACAACGATGAATGTCGATAAATGACGAGAAAGCGAAGGTAATATTCCTTTTCTTTATCTCGCTCCGGATTCATCTCCTGCTCGTCGAGTCAAATATCTTTTTATCTACTGTTTCTCTTGCTAACACTCATTCTCTCATAGATACGTGGGTAAGGCTTAAAACTCCGAGAAACACTTAATTATACTAATAGACAGTGATGTCATGCATGTATATGTTTCTCCGTTGAATTTCGATGCGTTTTTAGTTACTTCCTTGAGAACATTTGGGCGAAATTAAAGGACCCTCCAACTCTTGAATTAAAAAAGAGCTACGCTTCAATTCAAAGCTAGTAGGCATCAGCTATACAAATCCTTGATATCCATTTCTTTCCATTTGGTCCAGTTATATCTTAAATAAAGATTTAACAAAGTTGTAGTCAAAGATAAAATCGTGTGTCTACCGACAGTGAAGTGCGATTCTTTTTGGCACAGAGGGACTGTTAAGTTTCAAAAAGTACTCGACGGTTGATGCACAAGATGGTTGCATTTGTTAGATTTTTTACTTAGTAAGAGAGCAAGATAAAGGTGATAAAGAAGAAAAGCTTCCTCAAACTTAGTGTTATTACTGCATTCCAGAGAACAGCTGTAATTTGCTGCTTCTTGTAGTCAGGATCCGAGGACGCGAAAGGTTCAAAATTAGGTCCTCATATTTTTTTGAGCTATTTCTTTTCTTGTTAGTGCCAGGTGCCGGCATAAGATGGGACTGGAATTCCAAGACTTTGCGCTTGAAAAGTTTTGGCCAATTTATACTCGAGGACTCTTTAATAGATACTTCAGAATACTGTTTATTCCTACCTCAATATTTCCTTTTATTCTTTTTATTCTTTCTAGTATACTGGTATTACTTGGTCTAATATTTTTTGGTACAAAATAAGAGTGTGGCGGGTAGGGGGTGATCATCACTTGGCTTCTTGAATAGATGACGCAATGGTGGTGGTTGGCTTTAGCCTACTTGCTGTGGATGTTACAAGGCAAGACTTGGTGGTTGAATGTTGGTGTGTCGGTATAACGTTGCATGCCAAATGACTTCGTAAAATCTCAGGATCCTGGGACTATTTTTTTTATATTTTGAAATCTCTTATTTTCTCGTACTGTTTGAAACAGTTGAGACCATAATGATGTATAGCCAGTTTTTACAATGGCAGTTGCTACAATTTACAATTTATTAGTTACTTCAACACTTAGTGTGGTAGGTAATCTGGGAGCTGCAGATTACATCATCTTGTAGTTTTTCCTGGATAAGCTTTGATCGCAGATTTTGTTATTATTATTTGTTCAGTTGCCAATCAATGCTAATCCTATAGTTGTGCATGAGCCGGGGTTCAGTGAAGGAGGTCAGGCTGATTACTACTCTTTTTCGAGGGACACAATGCAAAATGGAACTGCTGAGGCAACTATCTACAACTCCAAGGTTGTTAACATTATGCATGAAATTTGCACCAGTTGTACTCCTTCCGTTCCAATTTATGTGAACACATTTGACTGGACACATAGTTTAAGAAAAGAGACAAGACTTTTGAACTTGTGGTGTAAAATGAGGCACATATATTTTGTGTGGCTATAAATCATTGCATAAAAGTAAATTGTTTTCAAATAAGGAAAATGGTCATTCTTTTTGGCTCGGACTAAAAAGGAAATAGATTCACATAAATTGAAATGAAGGGAGTATTATTTTATCTTGCAGGGAGTAATATGTCAAATTAGTGAGTACTTGTGATTAATGGATACCCATTTACAACTGTTACTTGAGATTTACCACATTTTTAATATTGTGCAAAAGCAATCAATACCACTATATACTGCAGAAAGTTGAGGATGTTGTGCATGAAATGGGTCTAAAAATTAAACAACACGAAGAGAATATCAAATTCCTGAAGACTCAAAAGAATGGGTTGGATAATTCGATCTTAGATATGCAAGGTACCTTCCTTTTACTTAAGTTTAGCTAGTAATTAGATATGGATGGTCATTCTAGTTATTTTTGTTGAATCAGTGGGTGTCCCTTAATCAATGCATATACCCTTTGTTTTTATGCAAGCTAAGTTTAACATGAGAAAGCTACAATATCAAGATCTCTGTTTCACATTTTCTGTTTGTGTATACTGTAGTCGCTCTTGGCAAGTATCAGACAGAGAGTGAATCTGGTCCTGAAAATGAGGAACTTTCCCATGTATTGAGTGAGCAGGAGACAATTGAACAAATCTTAAGATATGAGAAATCTGCAGCTGGCATCTGGTGCCAACTAAAAACTCGTCATGGAACTCAAGCTTCTCATCCTCCTTTGACGAAGGATGTTCTGGGAATTGTTGCTATGCTTGGGAAAGTTGATGACGACAATCTTAGCAGGTTAAATTTATTTCAATTAATGTATTTACTTGCCTATTCTGCAATAATTTAGCTACATCGCAGTTTTTCCCAGTTTTCTTCAGCCATATCCTAAAAATTGTAGCACCTATTCTTTCTATCACAATCAGGATAACGACATGTTGCTAGCTGATATTCAAATTGACTAGAGATATACTTGATATAATTGTGTGCAGAAGTCTGGTGGGTTGTAGAAAGGTTTTTACTTCAACAAGCAAGATAATATATAGTGGTGTTCTATGTTAGTTTCATCTCTTAAATATTGAAATTTGCATCCCATGATGTCTGTTCATCTTCCTCATCTTCTTGCTTCTGCGTTAATAATGGTGAAAATACATTCCCATTCCTAACTAATCAAAAACGAATATGATTCAATGAGTTGAAGGTGCTAGTGTCTTGTGGGATTTGAGTGTTGAGTTACTTCTTTTGTTCCTAATTTTCTCTTATTATCGAGTCTTTTCCTTTAGTAATTTCTGGAGAGATTATGAGGTCAAGAATGGATTGGAATGAGATAATGGAACAAAATGTCCTTAGATATTTAGTGCATCTATTCTAGGCCACTGCAGTTCTCAACTCTTTGTCATGAGCGGATTCACATTTTTTTTTACATGTAAAATGTGTTTGTGCATACCAAACTTGTCACTGTGTTTCTTCATATCTCTATAGTCTCAAAGAACATACAAAAACATGAATTTCTTTCTTTTTGAAAACATGAATTTCTTTCTGTTTGAACTAGTTGTGACAATATGAGAAGTTGAGAAGCATGCAATTTCAAGTAGGGCAAATAATGGCAGCTTGTTCTGTATTATGGCTGACATGTATATTTTATCTCTGAAATCCAGGCTTCTCTCAGATTATTTGGGACTTGAGACAATGCTAGCAATCGTGTGCAAGACATATGATGGTATCACAGCACTGGAAACACACGATAAGGAAGGCTATATAAACAAGACTTCTGGTCTTCATGGACTTGGATCTTCTATTGGGAGGTCTTTGGATGGCCGATTTCTTGTTATCTGTCTTGAAAACTTAAGGTTTGAGATCAAGATTATGTTTCTTGAAAAAACTGATGCATCTCTTTTGATATACCTTTGATCCCTTTCCTTCTTTTGGTTCATTTTTAGACCATATGGCGGTGAGTTCATAGCTGACGACCCTCAAAGGAGGCTTAATATTTTGAAGCCAAGATTAGCCAATGGGGAATCTCCACCTGGTTTTCTTGGCTTTGCTGTGAATATGGTCAATATAGACAGTGTGAACTTATATTGTGCTACAAGCAGTGGTTACGGTCTAAGAGAGACTCTCTTCTATAACCTGTTTTCACGCTTGCACGTATATAGAACAAGAGCAGATATGTTACAGGCTCTCCCTTGTATTAGAGATGGAGCCATATCTTTGGATGGAGGAATTATAAAGCATAACAATGTGTTTTCCCTGGGCAAGAGGTAAAGAAGCTTGTTTTAAATAGTTATATCTCTGTTTTCAGAAACTACAGAAAACAATTTATTTCTATTTTCTGAAGCTGGTGCTGTTTCTGTATGCTTATGTGCTAATGTGCGTGTAGCTTCAACTTCGTGAGTTCAGCTGTACAGCCTTTATGAACTTTCTCCTACAATCTGTCTCCCGTGGTCCCGAAAATATGATCGTCTGTCATTTAATGCATAAACAGCAAGGAAGCTACAAAACTGTCTATCAATTTGTTTGTCTATTGTATTTTTATTTCATAATGATATGCCCACCATTTATCAGTGAATTCTTCAGCCAAAGATCAAAAAGAGACCGTAGTATATAATATAATCTAATCAAGAAAGGTAACCCTATGGTAAGATATATGAATTTGAGCGACTTCCATTGCAACTCTAGAATATCCTTTTGTGAAAGAAAGACTAGGTCATGAGATTTTCAGGGACTGGACATGACATTAAGTCATGAAATTATATATTCTGAATCTGAGTTGGGTTTATGTCTTTCTTTTGTGTTCTTTGGTAAAAGGGAAGTAGATTTGAAATTTCCAAAGAGCTTTGCAAAGTCAAATTTGCCGCAGGACTACTTTGAAATTGAAAGACAGATAAAGGAGATGAAGTGGAAAAAGGAAAGAACTGTAGAAGATATGCAGAGAGAACAAGCATTGCTAGATCATGCAAGGTTCAACTTTGGTATAAAGAAGCAAGAGTATTTGAAGTTTCTTGCACAAAACTCATCTTACACAAGACAGGTAATTACAAAGAGTAGCTTACTCGGCTTGCAATATGCTGGTCGTTGATTAATTCTGAACAATTTGTGTTGCTGATAGTAAGCAGATAATGAAGTCAGTTATCTCCGAGTTGGTTCTGGTAAAAATCGTGGGACATTTTTAACTTGATCATCATTGTCCATGAAGGATCCAGCTTTAGTTGATTGGAAGTAACTTTTGATAACTGCGAACACTCGGGGCATTTTGTTGATTGTGTTGGAACAACTAATACCACTATAAATCCTATACAAAATGATAGTGTTTGGTTGGTCGCATAAGAAAAAATAATTGCTATACAACTAAAGCAGTGTTTGGTTGACGGAACTAAAGAAGTACTAGCATTAAGTTATATGGGAATGTATGCATTATTTTATACAACATGGAATGTGGAATAAGAATACGTGTTTTGGAAATGTGGAGATTAAACTATTTACAGACAAAAATGCAATCTCTTCATTGTTTAATTACCACATAAACAGTCTCTGCGTTATAATTTTCACATAATATGAGAACCAAATGTTCCCTTAGTGTTATTATTCCTAGCTGAGACTTCTGCATGGAGAGAACATGCGAGGTGTTTCTTTTTTTTCCTGGAAACTTCTTAGTGTGCACCTTCTTTCATTATGTCAGTTATGATTATTTTGTTTACGCAATCTCAAGATCTAGAAATCGGAAATGCTAAAATGCTGGTGGATTTTGACTTTGATGGTTTCATGGGAAATCAGCAAAATGGTTTTTGGTTGGATGAAGCAAAGATGTCTCTCACGTACGTAGTCTTTGCTTTTAATTTTAAAAACTCTACTCTATTTTCCACTGAGCATGTGATATTTATGAATTGTCCTATACATCATCTGAAGTCTCAGCTCTTGAAGTATTTGTAGAGTATTCTAGCACTTTCGAAGACAGCTGTTTATATTAAAGCTCTTCAAGAAAATGCAGTAAGCTCTGTTTCAAGCTTGTACGGAACTGTTTCTTTGAGAAATGGTAATTATATTGAATATGCAGACAAGAATAATGCTGAGATATGTACAGGTGAACAGAAAACCAAAATGAGATCCCTTTCTAATCTTGTAGGGATTCTTTGAGGCTAACTAATGATTTTGCTTTATTTACAAGCTCCTCTTTACACCAGAAGGAAAACAAAAGAGTACATTAAACATAATCTGTAGGGAATATTAGATAACAAATAAACCAGGCTTCTAATAGTTGTAAGTTTTGGTGTGTACTTGGGAAGAACCTTTTGCAAGTATTAGAAATATAAATTCTGGTCTATCATAACATCTGAAAGAAAGGAGAAGAGATTAGATAATGAAAATAAATATGAGCGGAAGTTTGAGGTTGTGTCAAACCAAATGTTTTACCTATCCAACGGTGCAATCCTCCAAATAGAGCAAGTTTGGTTCCGTAAGAAAGTACAAAATGGAAATTTGGATCCACGGAGTGCTTTTCTCAAGGGACAGCCAAAGGCACATTTATCGCACCTTGAAGGAGGAAATAGTGGAGCAGCATAGTTAAACTGGCAGTGGCAGGTGAAAAAGTGCCTCTTGCCTTGGAAGCTCTACAAGCATTGTGAAGATATGATCTCGTATATTTCTGTCTTCCCTTTATGCAATAGAATAATCAGGAAAATTATAGGACCCGAGCTTAATATTTTTCCGAGATGAAGCAGCAGGCGGTCCGTTGAACCTAAAAAAAAGAAGAGGGTTGTTGAAGAAAGTGCCCTTGGGTTCCTACAGTATTCTAAATCTGGTGATTATAGACATTAATTATCCCATAGGAGCTTATTACCAAGCTATGTCACCTTTTCTTTTCCCTGGATAGAAAATGGGGAATACAAAGATATTAGGAGCCCGTTTGGATGGGCTTATTTTAAGTGACTTTTAAGCCAAAATAGCTTTTAAGCCATAAGTTAGGAATTTTAGCTTTTGGCCTTTGACTTATTTTTTTCATTTTTAACTTAAAAACAAGTGTTTAAAAGCACTTTTTACTTTATCCAAACACTACAGAACGACTTAAAAGCTATTTTGGCTTAAAAGCACTTTAAATAAGCCAATCCTAACGGGCTCTAAATAAATGATTGAAGACATAATAGAGCGTCAGAGGCTTGCTGATATTGTTAATGACGAGAGACTACATGAAGTTTCACGATGTCAAATTTTGAAGGCATTTCTCTTTGACAGGAGTAGACCTTTCAGGCTTGTCAAGCTTTCTATAAAAAGTACTTCTAAAATATTTCTTTTTGTCTAAGGCATATTGTTTCCATGCAGCACAGCTTCAAGCAGGAGGGGAGCGCTTGACCCTGATGTCATGATTTGATGGAGACTCCTTAGAGCTGTTTCGGACTTTTGGTATTGGACAAGAAGCTCTATCGGTTAATCAATCCTGCTTAAACTCAGTCTGAAAAGTTGTCTTAAAGGATCAATAGAATTACATATGCAGTCTCATGAATTGCTGATTCCTTTTTAGGTCAATTTCAGGCATGTAACAAACTTGGATACACAATTTGTTAGTCAAAGGGACAGTTACGAGAAGAGGTCCTAGGACCGCCCTTTCTTGTCTCTCATGTTTGAACTTGTACTAAGTTGTAGAATGTGTTGTTAACTGTACATCTTGTGGTAGTATTACAGATTTCAGTTACAACTGAAGCTGGAAATGGATTTTGATCCAACAAACAAATTTTCAACTTGTGAGCCTTGAATTTTTTGAAATAGCTGGTATACTTGAATCAGATTCATCATTTTTTGTTTGTGTAAAGGCCAACTGGTCCACTAGCAGTCCCAGGAAACATAATTTTAGGTGAAACGGCGTTTTATGGGTATGTTCTCTGTTGCATACTTTTATTGCAGAAAGTGTAGCAAGTAGACACTGAAATGGGAAGTGTAGATTAGAATTTCCCAGCAAGAATATATTTGCCAAAGACATTCTGGTAATCCACAAGCAAGAAAACATGTGGGCTTGGCATAGGTGATGAGGTAAAGGGGAAGGAGAAAGGGCTTGAGCAGTTAAATTGGGGGGTTTTTCATCTATACCTGCTTTTTGGGTCACGTTTTAACTTAAACCTGTTTTGTAAAAAAATTGCAAGCGTACCCACTTTTCCCATAAACTTCAGGCATACGGGGTCTGAAGTAGCAAATGCAATCACACAAACTTCAGCATTCTAGGTTTTTTCAAAAACTTCAGCAGAAGTGTTGAAGTTATTGATCATTTGTAAAAACTTCAGCACTAAATAAGCTGAAGTTTTATCCTGGATTAATTAGTTTTGTCATAAAACTTTTTCAAAAACTTCAGCAGAAGTGCTGAAGTTATTTAGTTTATTTATAAAAACTTCAGCACTAAATAAGCTGAAGTTTTATCCTGGATTAATTAGTTTTGTCATAAAACTTTTTCAAAAACTTCAGCAGAAGTGCTGAAGTTATTTAGTTTATTTATAAAAACTTCAGCACTAAATAAGCTGAAGTTTTGTCCTGGATTAATTAGTTTTGTCATAAAACTTTTTCAAAAACTTCAGCAGAAGTGCTGAAGTTATTTAGTTTATTTATAAAAACTTCAGCACTAAATAAGCTGAAGTTTTGTCCTGGATTAATTAGTTTTGTCATAAAGCTTTTTCAGCAGAACCAATCTCGCTCAAGTGTAAAACTTAACAAAATAGTCCTCAACCGAACAATTAATCAACAGGGGTCACAATCAAGTATTTCCAACAATTGAATAACCTCCAAAATGAAATCTACTTCATGACACAGTAAATAACGAAAGGAAAACGCATATTTCATAGGGACCGACTCACGAGCATGCTTGAAAATAATGCATAGGTACTCATCACCTCACCTATACATTGAACATGGAATAAACACGTAGCACATATGACTCAACACCTATTCCCTCAAGTTAAGGTTATGCCAAACACTTACCTCGACTCCAAAAATTCAAATCAAGCCTCTAGCACCGCTTTTCCTTTCGAATCTGACTCCAAATCAATCGTATCTAGACATAATTGATCCAATATTATCAATAAATGCTAAACAATTCAATTCCAATGCTTAATTATATAATTCCCAACATTCTTCTTAAAAATCCAAAAATCAACCCCGGTTCCGCTTTGTCAAAATACGAGGTTCGGACCAAAACCCGATTACCCATTCCCTCACGAGCCCGAATATACAATTTGTTTTGAAATACGACCCCGAAACGAGGAGAAATTCCCAAATAATCAAAAAGCCCTAACTCTACCCAAAACCCCAATTTTGTACCTTAATTTCCATGTTTTTAGGCCTAAAATCTAATGGGTGTTTAAGAAAAATGGAAGGAAACAAGTCAAAGATCACTTACCTAAGAGGTTATGGTGAGGAAATGCTTCAAAAATCGTCTATGGGGTTTGGAGAAGATGAAAGTTTATGAAAAATGGCCAAATTCCCGTAATACATTCTGTTTTTGACTTTTAAAATGACTGGGCAGATTTCTTCTCCGCGTTCGCGGAGGGTTGGTTACACAGGCCTATGCGTTCGCGGTGGTGGGGCCGCGTTTGCATAGGGTAAGACTCACCCCAGCCCCCAGAACCCCTCATAGGCTGTGCGTTCGCGACCTATATCGTGCGTTCGCATAGTTGTCTCAGGCCTACTCTCCGCGTTCGCATCCACCTGGGTGCGTTCGCACTGAGCAAAATCTACCCTAACCCCTAGACCCCACACGACCCTGTGCGTTCGCATTCACTTGAGTGCGTTCGCATAGGGTAATTCTCTGGACACCAGCAACAGTAATCACACACCAGATTTTCCTATGTTTTTGCACCCCGACACCTATCCGAAACTCACCCGAGCCCGCTGGGCTCAAAATCAATTATGCACACAACTTCAAAGACATCCTACAGACTTATTCGGGTAATTAAACCACCAAAATAACATCATAAACATCGAATTAAACCTCAAAATCAATGAAATACTTCAAAACTTCCAAAACTTCTAAATTTAGCATTTTTGATCCGAGTTACGTCAAACGAAGTCCGGTCCCTACCAAATTTCACAGATAACACATATAAATCATATCAAACCTGTACCGGGATCCGGAACCATAATACGGGCCCGATATCACAAGTTTCACATAGAATTTCATTTTCAAAAACGTTTATATTTCTTAGAAAATAATTTTCTTTAAAAATTCATTTCTCGGACTTGGGACCTCAGAATTCGATTCCGGGCATACGCCCAAGTCCCATATTTTCCTACGGACCTTCCGGGATTGTCAAATCATGGGTCCAGATCCGTTTACCGAAAAAGTTGACCGAAGTCAACTTTATTCAAATAATTAATACAAAATCATCATTTTTATCAGTGTTTCACATAACGGCTTCCCGACTACATGTCCAGGCTGTGCACGCACATCGAGGTGAGATAAAAGGAGGTTTTCACGACATCGAAACACAAAATTAGCTAAGGATACACCGGATGACCTTTTGGGTCATCACAATCTCCAGCTCTAAAACAAACGTTCGTCCTCAAACGGACATAGAATGGTACCTGAATCAGGAAAAAGATGGGGATATCGGCTCCGCATATCGGACTCGGACTCCGAGGTAGCTGCCTCAACAGGTTGACCTCTCCACTGAACACGAGCCGAAGGATAACTCTTCGATCTCAACTGACGAACCTGCGAGCTAATATGGCTACCGACTCCTCCTCATAAGTCAAATCCTTGTCCAACTAGACACTGCTGAAGTCTAGCACATGAGACGGATGGGCAACATACTTCCGAAGCATAGATACATGAAACACCGGATGCACGACTGATAACCTCGGTGGTAAAACAAGTCTGTATGCCACCTCTCCTACCTTATCAAGAATATCTAAGGGACCAATGTACCTAGGACTCAACTTGCCCTTCTTCCCGAACCTCATCACGCCCTTCATGGGCGACCCCCGAAGCAATACCTGATCACCAACCATGAAAGACAAATCACGAACTCTACGGTCTGCATAACTCTTCTGTCTGGAGTGAGCTGTGCGAAGTCTATCCTGAATGATCTTCACCTTATACAAGGCATCCTGAACTAACTCTGAACCCAACAATCTATCCTCTCCCGGCTCGAACCACCCGACTGGCGACCGACACCGCCTACCATACAACGCCTCATAAGGAGCCATCTGAATGCTCTACTGGTAGATGTTGTTGTAGGCAAACTTAGCTAAAGGCAAAAACTGGTCCCATGAACCCCCAAAGTCAATGACACACGCTCGCAACATATCCTCCAAGATCTGAATAGTGCGCTTGGACTGCCCGTACGCCTGAGGATGAAACGCTGTGCTCAACTCAACCCGTGTGACCAACTCACGCTGAAATACTCTCTAGAAATGGTAGGTAAACTGAGTACCTCGGTCAGATATAATGGACACGGGCATACCATGCAAGCGAACAATCTCCCTGATGTAGATTTTTGCCAACTTCTCCGAAGAATACGAAACTGATACAGGAATGAAGTGTGCTAACTTGGTCAGCCTATCCACAATGACCCACACCGCATCAAACATCCTCTGAGTTCGTGGGAGCCCAACTACAAAATCCATGGTAACACGCTCCCACTTCTACTCGGGAAGCTCAATCTGCTGCATCAAACCACCGGGTCTCTGGTGCTCGTACTTATTCTGCTGACAGTTCAAGCACCGAGCCACATATGCCACAATGTCTTTCTTCATCCTCTGCCACCAATAATGCTGCCACAAATCCTGGTACATCTTTGCGGCGCCCGGATGAATGGATACCAGGAACTATAGGCCTCCTGCAATATCAACTCACGAATACCATCTACATCAGGCACACAAATACGACCCTGCATCCTCAAGACTCCATCATCATCAACTGTAACCTGCTTAGCACCTCCGTGCCGGACCGTATCTCTAAGAACATATAAATGACGATCATCATACCGCCGGTCTCGAATACGATCAAACAATGAAGAACGGGCCACAATATAAGCCAAAACACTGCCAGTCTCTGAAACATCCAATCTCATGAATCGATTGGCCAAGGCCTGAACATCTAAAGCAAACGGTCGCTCCCTGACCGGTATATAAGCAAGACTTCCCATGTTGGATGACTTCCAGCTCAAAACATCGACCACCACATTGGCCTTTCCCGGATGATATAGAATGGTAATGTCATAATCTTTCAATAGTTCTAACCATCTTCTCTGCCTCATATTCAACTCTTTCTGCTTGAACGGATAGTGCGAACTCTTATGGTCCGTGAACACCTCACACGACACACCATACAAATAATGCCTCCAAATCTTCAACGCATGAATAATGGCTGCTAACTCCAAATCGTGAAATGGATAGTTCTTCTCATGAATCTTTAACTGACTTGAAGCATAAGCTATAACCTTGCCATCCTGCATCAACACTGCACCAAGTCCAACCCGTGAAGCATCACAATACACGGTATATAGCCCTGAACTTGTGGGCAAAACTAACACCGGTGCCGTGGTCAAGGCTGTCTTGAGCTTCTAAAAGCTCGCCTCACACTCATCATACCACCTGAACTGGGCACCCTTCTGAGTCAACCTAGTCATCGAGGCTGCAATAGATGAAAAACCCTCCACAAATCAACGATAGTATCCTGCTAAGCCTAAGAAACTTCGAATCTCTGTAGCTGAGGTGGATCTAGGCCAATCTCTGACTGCTGAAATCTTCTTAGGATCCACCTGAATACCCTCTACTGACACAACATGGCCCAAAAATGCTACCGAACTCAACCAGAACTCACACTTAGAAAATTTGGCATACAACTGACTATCCTTCAGAGTATGGAGGATGACTCGAAGGTGCTGCTCATGCTC
This sequence comes from Nicotiana undulata, assembly GCA_005239495.1. Classification (NCBI taxonomy): domain Eukaryota; kingdom Viridiplantae; phylum Streptophyta; class Magnoliopsida; order Solanales; family Solanaceae; genus Nicotiana; species Nicotiana undulata. The sequence goes on along the minus strand of MDKH01173120.1, from coordinate 3,440 downwards.
CTCTCGGTTGCGGGAGTATATCAATATATCATCAATGAAAACAATAACAAACGAGTCCAAATACAGACTGAACACTCGGTTCATTAACTCCCTAAAAGCAGCGAGGGAATTTGTCAACCCAAATGACATCACCAAGAACTCATAATGCCCGTACTGAGTGCGAAAAGCTGTCTTAGGGACATCAAACGCCCTAATCCTCAACTGATGGTAGCCAGATCTCAAATCAATCTTGGAAAACACTGTGGCACCCTGAAGCTGGTCGAATAAATCATTAATCCTCGGCAAAGGATACTTATTATTAATAGTAACCTTGTTCAATTGCCGGTAGACAATACACATTCTCATTGAGCCATCTTTCTTCTTAACAAGCAACACTGGGGCACCCCAAGGGGAAACACTAGGCCTAATGAAGCCTTTACCAAACAAGTCCTGTATCTGATCCTTCAACTCCTTCAGCTCTGGCCGGGCCATCCGATACGGCGGAATGGAAATGGGCCGAGTGCCCGGAGCCAACTCAATGCAAAAATAAATATCCCTGTCGGGTGGCATACCCGGAAGGTCAGCAAGGAATACCTCTGGAAACTCACCAACCACGGGCACAAACACCATAGAAGGAACTTCGGCACTAGAATCACGAACATAGGCCAAATAGGCCAAACAACCCTTCTCGACCATGCGCCGAGCCTTCAGATATGAAATAACTCTACCGGAAGAATGACTAGGAGTCCCTCTACACTCCAATCGAGGTACTCCCGGTAAGGCCAAGGTCACAGTCTTGGCATGACAGTCCAGAATAACATGGTAGGGAGATAACCAATCCATCCCCAAGATGACATCGAAATCAACCATATCAAGAAGCAAGAGATCTACCTAGGTCTCCAGACCACCAATAACCACTAAGCATGAACGGTAGACTCGATCTACGACAATAGAATCACCCACCGGAGTAGATACATATACATGAGTACTCAGGAAATCACGGGGCATAATTAGATAAGGAGCAAAATATGAAGACATTAGGAGAATGTAGACCCGGGATCAAATAAAGCCGAAGCATCTCTGCTGCAAACTGAAACCATACATGTAATAACTGCATCAGAGGCCTCAGCCTCAGGCCTGACATGAATAACATAGCATCAAGGCGGAGCCCCTCCAACCTGAACATCTTTGGGTCGACCTACTGCGGGCTGGCCTCTACCTCTCATGGCCAGTCCTCCACCTCTAATTGTCTAGCCTCCACCTCTGGCACCTCGACCTCCACCCCTAGATGGCTGAGGGGGTGGGGGTGCACCTGGTGCGGGAATCATAACATGGGAACCCGGATGCTGAGAACTACTAGAAGCTCGGGGGCAATACCTAGCAATGTGCCCTGGAACACCACAAAAGTAACAAGACCTTTGCTGCTGAGACTGCTGGCCCTGAAACTGTCCCTGTCGACCAGAATAACCACCCCGGAAGATCTAAAGCGGTGGTGCACTGATAGGAACTGGTGGCACACTACGGGATACCTGAAGTGCCGACTGGTATGGTCTAGGAGGATGACCTCTGCCAAAAGAATCTCTGCCTCCAGATGAGGCACCACTGAATCGACCGAAATGACGAGGTCTATTGTCAGACCCCTGACCACTGCCCTGTGACAAAACCATCTCAATACGCCTGGCCACATTGGCCGCCTCATGGAATGAAATATCAGTACCTGACTCTCTAGCCATCTGGAGTCTAATAGGCTGAGCCAGCCCCTCAATAAACCTCCTCACCCTCTCTCGATCTGTGGGGAGTATCATGATAGCATGTTGGGCCAAAGTGATAAACCTGGTCTCATACTGTGTAACAGTCATAGATCCCTGCTGGAGGCGCTCAAACTGTCTCCAATAGTTCTCTCTCTGGGTGACTGGAAGAAACTTCCCCAAGAATAACTCTGAGAACTGAGCCCAATTCAAAGGCGAAGACTCAGCTGGTCAGGTCAAGCAATGGTCCCTCCACCAAGTCTTGGCGGTACCAGAAAGCCGGAATGTAGCAAAATCAACCCCATTGGTCTACGATCCCCATGTTCCGAAGAACCTCATAGAAACTGTCCAAGTAATCCTGGGGATCCTCTGATGGTGCACTAGTAAAAGTAGTAGGAAATAACTTGGTGAACCGATCATATCTCCACAAAGCATTGGCAGACATAGCTGCTCCCTCAACTGTATGTATCACAATACCCGGCTGAGCTGCTCCAGCTGTCTGAGGTGCTGGAGTCTGGAACTGAGAAGCTAACTGCTCTGGTGTGCGGGTAGGAGGAGTATGTGCCCCTCCCCCAGCCTGAGAGACGGCTGGTGCAGTAGGAAGTAGACTGTCCTGAGCCACGCTCTCCATAAGGCCCACTAAGTGGACCAAAGCGTCCTGAAGTACCGGGGTGGCAATGAACCCCTCTGGGACGTGAGCTGGTCCGATCGGAACCGTCTGAGCAGGAACCTCACCGGAAAAATCTACCTGTGGGTCCTCTACTGGGGATGCTAATCTGGGCTGAGCCCTACCCCTGCCTCGGCCTCTAGCACGACCTTGGCCTCTAGCAAGAGCTGCAATAGGAGGATCGGGCTGCTGATCGGTCGATGAGGAAGCACGCGTTCTCGCCATCTACGAGATAATAGAATAAAAACTCGCTTAGCATTTAGAACTCAATTCGCACGACAGAGAAGAAAAGATGTGAAGTTATTCCTAACTTTGCATCCTCTGGGAGATAAGTACAGACGTCTCCGTACCGATCCCTCAGACTCTACCAAGTTTGTCCGTGAATTGTGAGACCTAGGCAACCTGGTGCTCTGATACCAACTTGTCAAAACCCGAATTCCCACCGTCGGGACCGTGATGGCGTCTAACATTGAGCCCGCTAGACAAGACAACGTTTCGATTAAAAATACTTATTTTCCTTATTATTATCATTTGAAAGAAAAGTAATGAACATGAACAAAATGAATAAATAGCACGGAAGCTAAGAAACCATCAATTTAAATAATTAATATTACAAAATCCTTACATAAATCCCAGAATTGGTATCACAATTTCACAGGCGGTCTAAGATTTACTAAAAATAAAGGTCTGGAATAAACAAGTGCAACTGTCTTGGAAGTACAAGAAAAGACAGAAAAGGATAGGAGGTGATGCCAAGGCCTGCAGACGCCTGCAGGACTACCTCAGTATCGCCTGTTAACTGAAGGATACTCTCTCGATCACTGCCCACCGGGTCCGGTACCGTAATCTGCACAACATAAAGAAGTGCATGTGGGGCATCAGTATAACTGACCCTATGTACTGAGTAAGTGTCGAGCCTAACCTCGGCGAAGTAGTGACGAGGCTAGGACACGACAAACAACAAATACCCGTGCATTTCAATAATATATAACTGTCACGACCCGAAATCCCACCTTTCAGACCGTGACTGCGTCTAACGTTGAACC
>MDKH01158107.1:0-15593 GCA_005239495.1 Nicotiana undulata | reverse complement strand
TAGACTAAACTACGCTAGAGAAACATAATGGAAGTACATGGAATAAAGCTAGTCTATAATTACTAAGAAAAGGACTTAGTTTTCTACAAAGGTAGAAACAGGTCTGTTGGCAGCTGCTTGCGGCTGGGCGCTAGCGAGGTAAATTGGTGGGGCGACAGAGGCACCTGCGCGCTTGTCTCTTGGAGTGGCCAAGACCACGGGGTCGTCCGTGGTGGTAGGCGTTGGGAGGCTTGCTAGGACGCCACAAGGCGCGTCCAAGGGGTCATGGGGCATGGATGGAAAGCCACCCATGACAACACCCGAGGACTCGAAACTAGTCAAATGATATATAAATATGTTAATGCATGCTCAAGGTGTGAAAATTCTCCTACTTATTTAGTAAATTCACTATTCTTGAAGAAATCCCAAAATACACCCCCGGACCCACATGCTCGGATTCCGGAAATTTTCGAAGATAACACTAACCCATAGCCTAAGGGTCATTAATATATAATTTTTATATGATTTCATGGTAGAAAAGTGGTGAAATTCCCTAAAGTTCATCAACCCTAGGTTTTCACTCTATCCCCTATGATTTCTACTATTTAGATGTTAATCTACCTAAGTTTTGGTGTAATAATCTAATATTTTAGTAGAATTTACTTACCTCTTAGTAGCTAGGTTGTGGAGAGTTCTTCCAAAGCTCTAAAATCTTCAATGGAGGTGAAAAATGTAAGGAATGAAGGAAATCCCGTGTTTAAGTGAAAGTGCACTGCCTGGCCTACAGGGGTTCCGCACCTGCGGTCTCACGCCTGCAAGCTGGGGCTCGCACCTACGGAGTTGGACGGGAAAGGCTGGGCCCGCACCTGCGGAGTTGGAGACCGCACCTGCGGTTTCGCTCCTCCAGAATTAAATCAGCACATGCGGCATTCCCGCACCTGCGTGGCTGGGACAGCAGGAGCGGTCCCGCACCTGCGGCTTGGCAACTGCACCTGCGGTCACACCAGATCAGGTGCACCAGCTGCAATTTCAGATGGTTTTTGGGCCTCGTGTGGTGTCCGGGAGGCACCTGGGCCAACCCGAGCCCCTGTCCAATTATACCAACAAGTCCTAAATCATAATACGGACTCGCTCGAGCCTTCAGAACACCCAAAACAACGCTAAATCTCAAAATCACCCCTCAAAACCCCTAGGATCAAACTTAAGAATTTCTAAGTTCTTGAATTCAGTTCCAATGCGTCGTACCGACCTATACTACTCGGAATGACACAAATTTTTGCAGACAATTCATGAATGACATAACAGAACTATTCTCGGTCTCGGAATTCCGTTCGGACCTCGATAACATAAAATCCCGTTCCAAACCAAATTTAAAACTTAAGGAAACTCTATTTCGCTATTTGGCGTCGTAACGCTCTCGGGTCATCAAAACCCCATTCTGAACATATGTACAAGTCCAAAGTCATCATACGAAGCTACTGGAATCGTCGAAACTTGATTCCGAGATCGTTTACTCAAAGTGTTGACCGAAGTCAAACTTGGCTTTAAAAGCCAACCTTAGGGAACCAAGTGTTCCTATACTATTCCAAACACTTCCAAATCCCGAACCACCCGTCCCCGCAAGTCACAAATCACGATAAGCCGCTACAGAAAGTGTCATTTAAGGGAACGGGGTCCGAATACGCAAAACGACCGCTCGGGTCATTACACCCTGTATGTGAATTCCAAGATATTATGGTAGAGTTCAAACTTTTAGAAGTTAAATTTCAGCATATTGTGTTGGAGTTTCAAGAAAAATGTTAGAACTCAAACAAGACATAGTCTTATAGTTCTGATTTTAACTTTAGCTGAAATTCGAAGAAAGAAAAAATGATAAATAATCGGGTTTATGCCCTCTTTTAAGTTGGATATTCTCGTCAAAATATTAATTTCGCGTGAAAATGTCACGCCCCAAACTTGGGGAGCGCGACCGGCACTAAACCGAGTAAACTCAGCCGACCAAGACTATTAGATACTTTTTACCCAAACTCACTCATGACAAAAGAAGACATATTCACATTAATTAGACAATAAGGAGATCATGTATACAATATCAAATCATTTCCATTTGTTACTTCATTTTAAATGTCTCAAAATACGCACATTTTCACAGGCTAAAGTGGAATAAATGTTTCAAACACAACATAACTCGTTTGACTTTCCCAACACTCATATACAACCCTTATTATGTCTACGGAGCCTCTAATAATTACAAAGAGTACGATAGTAGTGCCGGCAACAAGGCTACGGCTATAACTCAAAATGTGATAATATAATATACAAAATATGTATAACCCCGGAACTAAGTGGGGCTCACCGAGTCTGCTGTGAAGAGAGTGTACTGCTATCATTGATAAATGTCGTCTGCTGTGGAACCACCTGCATCCATTAAATTATGCAGTGGCCCCGACAAAAGGGACATTAGTACTGTCAAATAGTACTAGTATATATGTATAACTAACCACCATCTCAATAAAATTAATAATAATACACAGGAGAACAATCATGAAATCAATAGAAGCCTTAAACAATACCAAAACATCAAGTTAAGAACCACATAAGTTTTCAAGTAAATTTTTATGTTTTATGGTTGGGAGATCTTTAGTACCGATATACTATCATTCATAATACCACCGCACTTTTACATGGAGTCGGATCACGGCCCAATTGGCTAGGCCGCCTCATTTGAAACATCAACCACAATCACAATTTCAATTACAATTTTCAGCATAATCATCGCCATGTGTGCGATATGGCGTCCGATCACGACCTAATCGGCTAGGCCACCTCGCCCGAAACATTACCCATTTCTATCAAGCATCTCACTTCATACTTATTTCACATCCTTTCAATTCTTTGGCACTAGTGGCCACAATCATAATATCATTCTTGGGGCACTTGGCCGTATTTCATATTTCACATTTTCATTTATTTACTTTCATGGATTATCATCGCAAACATCAACAAATAAAATTTCACGGAAATCACAACTTTAGGTTCATTAGCAGTAAAGACTTTAAACACAATAGAAGTACTTACAAAGCACAACATTAAGTAAAACAACCACATTTGGGCATAACTTAGGTACATAGCTTTTAGACAATTCTATTTTCGAGTCAGTTTGGAACAGTTGAATCAAGACCTATTTCATAAGCTTTTCACACACCATTTCATTTTCTCGGCACCATCGACCACAAGTATGACTTCCATTCTTAGCACATTGGTCGCACTTTATATCTCCTACCCAATTATTTTACTTTTAATCATCCTTATAGATTATCAACAACAACGCATTTCTATTCAAGGCTTTAAATACACATTCGAGAAATACCAAATTAAGGGTCTTAGCCACATGTGATTTCTTGCACAATTCGACATGTTAGTTTTCATTAGGACCATATTTCCAAATTATAACATATAACACACAGCCCATGCGTAATCAACTTCTCAAATAGGAACTCAGCATGTAAGAACTTTTGGAATACAAATTGAACGCATATATCATTTTACACAAGGCTTATTCGAGATAACCAATTTGTAATGAGCAAACCAGGGTTTACAATGCCATTGTGGGGGTCCAATTCTAAAAGAGGAGTTTATCGAACGTACCTTGTTTGATCTTTTCTTAAGTTACTACAATGCCCTAACACTTCTAGCAATAACAATCTATAGGAAGATAGCGAAAGTTGGATAATAATTAGAAGGGTTCACATGGTGTAACTCTTTTAGGAATTTAGTCAAACACCTAGCATGCAAAATAGACTATTGTATACGGTTAAAATCAGGCCCACCAAAGGTCAGGAGGTTGCATCAAAGGTCGACTTCGACTAAATCACAAGGATAAGGTACCGAGTTCAGAATCAAAGTATCTGTCGAGATCAAGGTTGGTAACAACCGAAGCCAAGTGATACAGGCACCAAGTAAGATCGAAGACGACAAAATAACGAAAAAGAGAGATATCTGTGACTGGTCAAGGAATACGTCATAAATCTAGGAACTGATCAAATCAGAAATGGTTAATCAACTAATCATGTCCTTCTGTAATTAGAGTTATACCATAAGTAGAATTTCTCTACTATATAAAGGAGAGTTCTAATCATTTGTAACACACATTGTTCATTGATACAAAAGCAATATAATTCTCTCTCGCTCACTTTCTTGTTCATTAGCTTGTTATATTTCTAAAGTTGCTCTTACACTAATTAGTTCGAGGGTACTCTAACTAGAGGGATGAGTTCTGTTCAAATACTGGTTTTCTTTACTTTACCTTCGATTATTATTATTAATCTTATTATTTATTAGTTGGTGTTAGGTGAAATCATGTATCCTTTAAACCACAATATAAGTTTAATTGTTATCCAAATTTTAGGGAAGGTCGATCTGGTGGTCGAGGTACGCAAGGCGGAGGAGATGGTGGAGTCACCCTCCAATTGATATTCGAAATGTTACGGGCTTAGCAAGACGCTATAGCACAGCTACAAAATCAGCATCTAACTCCGAGTGGGCTCAAACTAGAAGTCGTCCACGGGACCGAGCCTGTACTGAAAAAGCCGAACGCCAATGAATCATGGACTGACCCCACTGTTATGAAAATGATCTAGGAACTCACTAAATAAATTGAATCGCGAGAAAGGAAAATCGAGGCAAATGTTAAGAAAGTAGAGACATACAACTCCCAAGTTGACCAAATACCAGGGGCACCGCCGATTTTAAAAGTGTGGACTAAAATAGTTTTGTGCAGAAGCCATTCCCCCCCAAGTGCGGATCCGAATCCCATTCCAAAGAAATTCCACATGCCGAAAATCCCTAAGTACAATGGGACCACCGATCCTAATGAGCATGTCACCTCCTACACAAGCGCTATCAAAAGAAATGATTTAGAAGATGATGAGATAGAATCTATTCTGCTGAAGAAATTTGGAGAAACTTTATCGAAAGGGGCAATGATATTGTATCATAATCTGCACCTTATTCCATTGATTCCTTCGCTATACTTGTAGACTCTTTCGTAAAGGCACATGCTGGAGCAATAAAGGTTGCAACTAGGAAGTCGGACCTCTTCAAGGTAAAACAAAAAGACAACGAGATGTTGAGGGTGTTCGTATCTCAATTCCAGATGGATCACATGGAACTACCACCGGTCACAGATGATTGGGCTATTCAAGCCTTTGCGCAGGGTTTGAACGAATGAAGTTCGATGGAATCTCGTCAATTGAAGCAGAATTTAATTGAATATTCAACGGTAACCTGGGCCAATGTGCATAATCGATACCAGTCAAAGATCAGGGTCAAGGATGATCAACTGGGGACACCTTTCGATTCCGTTTAACCAAATAGGCCCGTCGGCAGAGCTCAGAGGGACATCGACAAAGAACCTCGGTCGAACAGAAACCGAAATCAACCATACAACGCAGATCGTAGAAATAGTGGCCTAGGAATAAATCTCATCTGAAACCATAGAAGGAATGATCGAGAATAGAGCTCTCTAGGACTCATGAAAAAGCGGTTTTGATAAACATGCCGATCTCACAAAGGCACCACGATTATTCGAGTACAATTTCAGCATCGACGCATCGGGTATTGTATCGTCCATTGGGAGAATAAAAGATACTAGATGGCCCAGACACCTACAGACTAATCCATCCCAAAGAAACCCCAATCAAATACGCGAATACCATGGTACACATGGTCACATAACCGAAGACTACAAACAACCAAGGGATGAGGTAGCTCGTCTATTCAACGAGAACCAGGTTCGAGAGTTCTTGAGCGATCGAGCTAAGAACCATTTCAGAGATAGGGACGCCAATAGGAAAAATGAGCAATAAGAACCAGAACACGTTATTCATATGATCGCTGGTGGGTTTGATATTCCACAAGGGCCCGTGGTCAAACGCAATAAAGTATCAATTACCATGGAAAAATGGACCCTAGACTATGTGCCAGAAGGCACCATATCATTCAACGATGAGGAAACTGAAAGGATCTCTCAACCCCACAATGATGCTTTTGTAATATCTATCCTTATGAATAAAATTTAGGTTAAACGTGTTTTAATTGATCTAGGGAGCTCGGACAATATTATTAGATTGAGGTGCATGGAAAAGCCCGGCCTACAAGATCAGATCGTACCCGCAACTAGGGTTCTCAATGGTTTCAACATGGCAAGAGAAACAACTAAGGGTGAAATCATTTTACCAGTAAACGTAGCCGAGACTATTCAAGAAACCAAGTTCGATGTGATCGAGGGTGATATGATATACGATGCCCTGCTTAGAAGGCCCTGGATCCTCTATAGGAGGTCGGTCCCTTCAACCCTTCACCAAATGCTGAAATTCCCGACGCTAGATGGAGTAAAAATGGTATATGGGGAATAACATACTGCAAAAGAAATGTTTGCGGTCGATGAAGTGATACCTATATCTGCGTTTTCATCAACAAAGGGATCGGAGACCGAAGGAAAGCATGAAGCTAAATAGCAACCACAACCACCAACCTCGAATCGGTCAAAAAAGCAAGGAATAGACGAGGACGATGACTACTGGATCCCTTGATCCTTCATAATCCTCGAGGATTCCGACGCCACCAAATTGACAGTCGAAGATCTGGAACAAATTATACTGATCGAGTACCTACCGGATTGAAAGGTATACCTGGGCACAGGACTAACCCCCGAACTCAAGGAAAAACTTATTAAATTTCTTATTGATAATATGGATTGTTTTGCTTGGTCCCACTTAGATGTGACAGGGATCCCATCGGAGATCACAACACATCGATTGAGCCTGGACCTAAAGTTCAAACCAGTGAAACAAAAGAGAAGGCCCTAGTCCGAGGTAAAACATGCATTCATCAAGGACGAGGTAACCAAACTTCTCAAAATAGGATCCATTCGGGAAGTAAAATATCCCGAATGGATAGAAAACGTAGTCGTAGTCCCTAAAAGGGGGAACAAACTTAGAATATGTGTAGACTATAAATATTTAAACAAAGCATGTCCCAAAGACTCTTTTCCTCTACGGAATATCAATCGCATGATCGATGCCACGAACGGCCACGAGATCCTTAGTTTTCTTGACGCCTACTCCGGGTAGAATCAAATTCAAATGAACCTGGAGGATCAGGAAAAGATTTCGTTCATCACTAAGTATGGCATCTAATATAATGTAATGTTATTTGGGCTAAAAAATGTTGGTGCTACTTACCAACGCCTAGTGAGTTGAATGTTCGAAGAACAAATAGGTAAATCAATGGAGGTCTATATTGATGATATGATAGTTAAGTCCCTGCGCACAGAGGACCATTTAACACATTTGCAGGAAACCTTCAATATACTGAGAAAATACAACATGAAGCTCAATCTTGAGAAATATGCATTCAGGGTCGGTTCGGGCAAGTTCCTCGGCTTTATGGTGTCAAATTGGGGGATCGAGATCAACCTCGATAAAATTAAGGCCATCGAAGACATCACAATCGTGAACAACGTTAAGGTCGTACAAAGATTAACAAGGTGAATAGCCGCCTTAGGTCGGTTTATCTTGAGGTCTCCAGATCAAAGTCACATGTTCTTCTCACTGCTCAAAAAGAAGAATAAGTTTTCTTTGACCTCGGAATGCCAACATGCATTGGAAGAATTATAGTGGTACCTCTCGAGCCCACCACTAATTCATACTCCGAAAGCGGGCGAGCAAATCTACTTATACTTAGCATTCTCGGAGGTCGCTCTAAGTGGGGTCCTAGTTCGAGAGGAGCAAGGTACACAATTTCCTGTTTACTATGTTAGTCAAACTTTGTGAAACCCAGTACCTACACATAGAAAGATTAGTGCTTGCTCTAATAAGCGCCTCTAGGAAATTAAAACCATATTTTCAGTGTTACCCAATTTGTGTGGTGACCACTTATCCTCTTCGTAATATTTTGCATCACCCCGAGCTTTCAGGCCGATTGTCCATATGGACCTACGAAATCAGTGGGCATAATATCGAGTATCAACCGCGAACGACCATCAAGTCTCAAATCTTAGCAGACTTCATGGCTGACTTTACGCCAGCTCTCATACCCGAAGTTGAAAAAGAACTTTTATTAAAAATGGGTACATCATCGGGGGTATGGTCCCTTTTCATAGATGGTTCTTTGAACATGAAGGAGTCCGGGCTAGGCATCATTTTGAAGCTGCCCACGGGAAACACAAATAGACAATCTATCAAATTTCTAAGTTGAATAACAATGAGGCCGAGTATGAGGCCATGATTGCAGGTCTCGAGATAGCTAAGAGTTTTGGAGGAGAGGTCATCGAGGCCAAATGTGACTCCCTACTTGTGGTAAACCAAGTCAACAGAACCTTCGAGGTTCGAGAGGATCGAATGCAAAGTTACCTGGACAAGACAGAACAGTGAGGCCGATGCCCTTGCAAATTTGGGGTCATCGGTCAAGGACAGTGAAATTAGCTCGGGGACTGTCGTTCAACTTTCAAAGTCAGTGATCGAAGAAGGCCACGCCGAAATAAACTCCACGAGCCTAACCTGGGATTGGAGGAATAAATATATCGAGTAATTAAAAATGGGAAGCTCCCATTGGACCCTAAATAATCGAGGACTCTACGAACGAAGGTCGTACGATTCAAATTGGCCGAAGATGGAACACCATACAGAAATATGTTCGATGGACCGTTGGCAATATGTTTGTGTCCGGGAAACACCGACTACGTCCTACGAGAAATTCACGAAGGCACTTACGGAAACCATTTCGGTGCTGAATCATTGGTTCACAAAGTTATCAGATCAGGATACTATTGGGCCAATATGGAAAGGCATACTAAGGAGTTCGTTCAAAAATGCGACAAGTGCCAAAGATATGGGCCGATGTTACACAAACCTGGGGAGCAACTCTATATAGTCTTATCCCCATAACCGTTCATGAAATGGGGAATAGATATCGTTGGCTCTCTACCATCGGCCTGAGGTAAATCTAAATTGATTTTATTTATGACTGACTATTTCTCTAAGTAGGTAAAGCGCAAGCTTTCGAGAAAGTCAGAGAAAAAGAAGTTATAGACTTCATCTGGGACCACATTATATGTCTTTTCGGGGTGCCTGCCGAAATCGTATGCGACAATGGAAAACAATTCATCGACAGCAAAATAACAAAGTTCCTCGAACACCACAAATTAAAAAGGATCTTGTAACCACCATATCATCCTTGTGGGAACAGACAGGCCGAATCAACAAACAAGACCATAATTCAGAATCTAAAAAAAAGATTGAAAGATGCTAAGGGAAAATGGAGAGAAATATTGCCCGAGGTCCTTTGGGCGTATCGAACAATGTCAAAATCCAGTACGGGGGCAACACCATTCTTCTTAGTATATGGCGCCGAAGCTCTGATACCGGTCGAAGTCGGGGAACCTAGCTTCAGGTTTTGATATGCACCGGAAGAGTCAAATCACGAGGCTATGAATACAAACCTCGAACTTCTAGATGCAAAGTTTGAAGCTGCCCTCGTTTGAATGGCCGCACAGAAGCAGCGCATCGAAAGGTACAACAACCAAAGAGTTAATCATCGACGCTTTAAAATCGGGGACGTAGTTCTGAGAAACGTCACCCTCAATACTCGAGGCCCAAACGAAGGAAAACTCGGCCCAAATTAGGAAGGACCGTATCAGGTCTTCGATATCATCGGAAAGGGATCCTACAAACTTGGCACGATGAACGACGAACAATTGCCAAATAATTGGAACGTATCACTCCTCAAACGATATTATTGTTAAGGTATGACCTTATCCATTTTCATTTATTGCAGGTGTTCGATCGATGACATCGATGTTTTCTCCAAACAGGAAGTCTTTAGGTCTGAAAGCACGCGTTGCACTCTTTTTCCCTTCTACCGGGTGTTATCCCAAATGGAGTTTTTCATCAAGGTTTTTAATGAGGCAACCATTGTTCGTGCTAACTTAGAGCAATTCAACAGTATCCGAGGCTTCTTTACAATCAACCTCGAATACTGGGGGGCATCACCCTCAGATGATTTTAAGGAAAACACAGGTAAATACTTCGGACCCACTATTGCTTCCATCATCATCGTCATCATCAGAAGAGGCCAATGCTCTAGCATCAGCTCCATGCTCTTTTTCCTTTGCTATCTCTTCAGTAAAATCGAAACCTCGAGTGTGGTTCTCCTCGAGGGTTTCCCTCTGAGATTGGCATTTAGCGAGTTCAGCAATCGAATGTGCTCGAGTTTGAGCAGTCTTGGTGGCCTCTCTCGCTTGGACTTGAGCGGCTTCAGTATCTACCCGATAGATGGACACGATCGCATCAGCCTCGGTCTTTGCCTTTTCGACCTCAAATTTGGCCTTTGCGAGTTCGCAAGCCAACCGAGCCTCGAGATCCTCTATCTTCTTTTCCTGAGCTGAGCTTTTTTCCTTCATGCCTCGAAGCTGGCCTTCGACCGATGACAATTTAGGTAGATCAGTCTCTTTCTCTGCAGCAAGGCGGTCCATGCCTTCCTTCCACCCATAGGACTCCGCCTTAATCGTCTTGATCTCCTCGTGGAATTGCTCGATCCTCTCAATCTTTTGCTGCAACTGTAATATTGATATTAGCTTCCGTTCCCGAATCAAGCCCATGAGCTTTTAAGAGTATCATTACCTGCTCGATCAGGTCGATCTGATCCTTGTGAGCCTTAGCCAATTCAGATTTGAGGTCCTTAATCTACTCATCCTTTTGCCCGCAGAGTAGTTTGAGGGCATTCCTTTCCGCCGAAAGCCCTTGGAGGTCGGCCTCACATCGTCTAATCTCAGTATGGGACTTAGAAAAGTCTCTCGATGGAGTGCCAAAGCCTTTATGGAAAAGAAAGGGAGTTAGACAGAAGATGGAGGAATATTACATAAACAAAAGAATCAAGACTTACCTGATTCAAGATTCGTTGTGCCTCATCGAAGAGGCTGGAAGCAACATTCAGGTCAGAAGCATCTTCGACCCTAATAAAATAATCTCAGAAGGGATCATCCCCTCCGAGGACTCCATCTACCTTGGGGGTCCTCAATGCTTGGGTATGACGAATTGTTTATTCATAAAAGTCAAGGAGAGTAGGCGAGTCCCCGATTACTATTTCCTCAAGTGAGTCACTTAGGGCGTTCTTTTCAATTCGAGGGGTTTCAGGACCTGTCCCCTCGGACATGCGTGTCATTTGTTCACGTCGACGGGGGACAACCTCGATCTCAGATGACTCGGGGACTTTGCTTGAATACTTCTCCAAGACCCCCTCAGATCGAGGAGGGTTCTCACCAACCACCACCTATTAAGTAGCCTTTGGGGCCTCGATTTCTTTCTTCACTCAGGACACCAGCACCAAGCCATCATCTTTATCTTCCTCCATTAGCCGCTGAAGTACATTGGCAGGGAGGGAAACAATATTTGTTTTTGATTTGTTAATTGGATTATTCTTCTTCTTAGGCTTTGGGTTCTTAGAGGTCGAGGCCTTTTTCCTCTTATTATCCCATGTCGGTTTCAGAATCAAGGACGAAGTCTCCTTCTTTCTAGACGGGGCCCTCATAACCCCATCTTTGCCCGGGCCTAAACATGAGAAAATTGAATAAGTATAAAAAGATATCATGATGAAATCATCAGATATGTGAAAAAGGAGATTACCATGATTCTTGGCCTCCCATCGGCCTTTTGCTAAACCACGCTAACAACGCTCAGCGTACTTGGAGGTCGAGGCTAGTTTTTTAACCTAGCTCTCGAGGTCGGGGATCGCACGGGGAATCCAAGTACTTGCTACATCATGAAAGAAAACATTAATGAGAAAAATCATAGGAACAAAATAGTGCATGAAAGCTAACAGTGAGATATTACTTACGCTTTATGTTCCATTTCTCAGGAAATGGCATTTTCTCCGCTGAGATGAGGTCAGAGGTCTTCACTCGAATGAACCTTCCCATCCAGCCTCGATCTTTGTCCTCGTCGATTCTCGAGAACAACACCTTGGTATCCCGACACTAGAGTTTAATCAACCCTCCTCGATAAAGACAGTGGATGTACAATCTAATGAGGTGGTCGAGGGTGAAAGGCATCCTTGGTTAACCAAAGAGTTAGATCCCTTGACTAAAGCTATTTTTAGGATGAACACGGGTTTCTGATAATCAAGAAATAATGATAATTACGAATGAGCAAGTAAATAAGTAATAAGATGCATTGAAAAGTAAAGTGTATTATGTTTGTAGTTCGGATGTCCCTTACAAGTTAACTTTTATTCCCATATATAGGGAATTCTTCAGTATAATGTTTATCTCTTGTAATGATAACACATTAATGACTAATTATTACATTAATGTAACAGTACAAAGAATAACCGTAACTGTTGCGTGAAGGTTGTGTAATGTGTGGATCATTATTGAAGATCTTTGAATCTGCCTGTAGCTTTGTCTGTATTCACTCTGATCGTGTCTCTTCCTTGTCTCAATCAGGTTGAGTTTCCCGTAGCTGATTACCTCGTAGGTATATCGTGCCGTGCCTCTTTGAATCGCACCTTCTTATAGAATAATGTCCAGCTGTCATGTTTTCCTTGGTCCACGTAACTGGCTAAATCATCAAGAATTATCATACGTGTGAAGCTTTTTTTTACCAATACAGATAGTCCCCGAACTTACCATTTATTTATTGACTAATATTTGGTAAGTGGATACGCATTTATGGAGGGAATATTTTGCCGCCGCTTCACTTCGAAACATTGTATCCTTCTCTGAACATAGGCGTCGCTTGTCACTTCCATTTAATGCTTAATCCACGTGTCACCTTCGGGTTGGTTCTGCAATTACTCGACGCCTTTTAGGGCTTTTTGCGGCTGCATCAGTCACGATGTGACACCTTCAATTATGACTTTCACATCATTGTTTATTCCCATTTTGACGGTTGTCTTCGAGTATAAATACCCTCTTTCCTTTCTTTACTTTCACAAACAACTTTCATTCTTTGTTTGTGAAGAACGTTTTCCTCGTCTTTCTAAATATGTATTCTTCGAACCAACCTAAGGGAGTGATAAACGTTGATGATTTGGCCCTTCTTCTGCTTCGACGCGGAGCTGGAGAGGTTGTAGATTGAGGAGTTTAAGTTCTACTCCTTCAAGTGGTTCTTCCTCTTCCCAGATTACTTCCCCTCCTTCTGCTAGGTCTCTAATTTCTCCGAGAACTAGGGCTTCCAGATCTTCGTCTAGAGGTAGAGAACATCACGAACCTTTACGCGAACCCCGAGTGGATGAAATCATTCCTGCTGAGTTTACCTTTGCTAGGGATAATCAGGTCCTTATAGATCAGTCTTCATACCTTGATAGTGCTGATAGGTACCCTACCCTGATCAGCGAAGGTTTAATTCCTCTTGTTCGCAGGGATATTTTTGGGAGTCCAATTTTCCTGTCATCGTTCCAAATGGAAACCAAAGAATAACGTCTTACAAGACGGGATATTCTTTTGTTTATACCTACCCTTTTACCTTAGGGTTTAGACCTCCCATTGATCCAGTTATCATTGAGTTTTGTCATTTTTTCGATATTTGCTTGGGACAAGTCGGTCCTATTGTATGGCGAGTTTTTGCATGTCTTAGATGTTTAGCTACTTTAGTTTCGGTCCCTTTCACCTTTAATCATCTTATTCGCCTTTATTCCCTGACATTTTTTTGTCAAGATATTTTTACTCTGAATGCCGGGAGTAAAAGAGTGTTGGTGACTGCTGAAGATGATAAGGATAGAGGTTGGTACCTTCGGTACGTTGCTGTGCCTACTGCTGGTTTATTAGGTGAAGAAAATCTTCCCTTCCCTGAGAAGTGGAATCGTTCACGTGAGTACATTTTAGCTCGCATTCCTTGTTTTTTGCTTTAAATGTTTTATTAACACTGTAGCAGTTTCTTTTTTTTTTCCCAGTAATCATGGGTACTGTCGAGAATGTCTCCGGTATCCGTGGTTGGGTAGAAAAGCTTTTGTCGATTGCTCTGTTGGAAGAAAGGTCTTGGAAGTACTTCTCCCGGAAGTACGGTTGGAAAGTGAAAACTCACGGTAAGTGAAGCTTTTGTTTCCGCTTCTTTCCTTGAACGAGTCTCTTTGTTGTTTTAGCCTTTTTCTTTTGATAGGGTTTCCCGCTCGTGGGGCGTCTGCTGCATCCGTTCCCAAATTGTCCCTGGCTCAGGCTCAGGAAATTATTTCAGGTTCTTCTTCTTCGAAGAGAAAGGTTGGTGGGTCTAGGACCTCAGAAGTAGAAGAGGAGGAGGGCACTTTGGCCCATAGGCCGCGTAGATTGAAGGTGATCTTGGACGCTATGGTTGTACCTTCCGTGCCTGAAATTAGACTTTCTGCCTCTGATGATGCTACCCCATCTCCCGTGTGTGATTCAGTTGATCATTTGTTCCGTGAAGGCTTTGGTCCCGTAGGTGATGAAGTTCCCATATTCCTCCTTCTTTTAGTGAACTTCCCTTTATTGCTCCAGTTATTTCTTCTGCTTCCGTTACTATTCCTGCTCCTACCGTTGCTCTTGATCTCGTGGCTTTTTCGGCTCCTTCTATGTCCGTGGCTCCTACATCTCTGCCTGCTTCCGTGCCTTCTGTTAGAGAAGTAGGGTCTTCCAGCAGGGAGATGAGGCAGGTGCTGATAGAGGTTCCAGCTTATGGGAGTCTCTTTAAAACGTCTGGCCAGCCTAATGTGTGGCTGAAACCCTTGATAGGCCCGACAGAGAGAGCCAAGCTAGATAGCCATAGTTCCCTTACATGGGCTAATGAGGTCGTGCATACTTCTTTAAAGGTAGAGTGCATTTTCTTGCATTTCATTTTTGTACATGTGTTTACTGTATCTAATTGGTTATCTTTTTGTAGATCAATTTTATAGGCACAAAGCTCATAAAGAAGATTTCTAACACGGAGCAAGAAATGAAAGAGTGGCATGCTGAAGCAAATAGCTGGAAGGGGCAATATGAAAGCTTAAGGCTCGACATGGAGGCCTTAGATGAAGAAAAATGTAACTTGGAGCAGCAGATGAGAGTCATGAAGGCGGATTTGGCAGTGGAGAAGGCTTCCTCCAATCAAGCGAGCAAAGATAAGAGCATCCTTGAGTCCTCATTTGCTGAGCAGTTATCTCGTGCCTCATAAGCATTTAGGAGCTTGAAGGCCTTATTGGACCAAAAGGAAGAGTATTTAGGCGAGCTGGTGCAGTCACTCACCCAGACCCAGGAAGATCTCCGCAATTCCTTATATAAATTTTGATTCCTGGAGAGATCTATCGCACCTTTAAGGGCCGCCAAAGATGCTGTTGAGGCTGAGAGGGAGGGGATGAGAGCTGAAGTTATGATATGGGAGAAGGATTACAAATCTCTTGAAGACGCGACAGCTGTCGATGTTAGTTGGGCGTACATGAATTCACGCCTCGACACATTGACTGAAATGAGTCGAGAGGATTTCGACCTTAATGCTGAAATTGCTAAAATCAAGGAAGCCATGGAGAGGGCTCAACAAGGTTAGAATCTCTCTTCACCTGATGGTGAGGCTCCTGCTGTTCAAGTCTCCCCGTCCCAAGCTGCTCCTGCTCCCTCTGCCAGTGAA
>ML295952.1:69277-80061 GCA_005239495.1 Nicotiana undulata | reverse complement strand
ACGCCACGTTACGTATTTTACGTAAGAGAAGAGAGAAAAATAACACGTGGGGTTTCACAAAAATGACCGGTTGGGTCGTTACATCCTCCCCCACTTAAACAATTGTTCGTCCTCGAATGTGCCAAAAGTTGTTCCCAAAGCCATCAAAACAACATGTAACATTACCATGCCCATACCCGGGGGTTATCCCACATCACCCTAATCAATATAATCACGACGACACAACATAACTGAAAATCCTTAATTCAACCTTAGCCCATAAACCTTAGGATCCAATTTTCAATATCTGGAATTTCTTATAAGACCCGCATCTCGCATCTACACACTGTGTAAGTTTGAACAAGTTATATCAAGCCATCACCATTACCCAAGATGTAAGCGCATGATATATTGCATAACTCAAATACTCATAGCAAAATCTCCAATCACAGAACCTTCCCAAAACAACCCAATTCTGGTAATAAACCTCATGTCAAGCAAAAACTCGTTCTAAAAACCTTTGTACACTGCCAATGATGAAAGAAACACTTGGAAACTCATAACCACTCATGATATCAACAAGTCATGGAGATCCCTCTCCTTCAACAAGAACTATAGCCAATTTCTAAGCCGACTTCCGATATTATCCTTCCAAATTTACTGCAATCAAATCCGATAACACCCATCCTAGATCCGACGACTTCATCTTATCAAATACCAACTACTCTACTGACATGCAACACTAATACTACACAGAGCCACAAAACTGTGTGACTCATGCACCCATACGCAATAATTCAAATGTACTCCAACATGGAATATGACTCAAATAAGAGAACTGTCCCGCAAGCTCAACAAATACTGCCACAATGCAATGCTAAATGCCCTTCGCACATCGTATAACCATAACACACGAATCTAACACAAAGGGTCATATCTCAACATAACTCTGCTGCAATAAGCGACCATATCCAAACACTGGTCCATATGAGATACTTCAAGCCGCACTACTTAAAATCAATAACCATGCATAATTCGACATCAGGTACCCAAGGTGCATGTCCATGACCACAGAGAAGCAAATGGCACGATGCCACATGGAACCGAAGAACATTACCAATGCGCAATCAATCATGCATTACCATGTGTGTGTATATAAGAAACATATCACAACCCCTCGTAGCATAGAAGGATAACACATAGAATATATCAGAACACGAACAAGCTCACTCTAACCGAATGATACACCTTTATGCAATAATGGAGCCGAGTCAACATATCCGACCCGGTGTAGAATACGCATCATCACTAGCCCTACCAAAGAGCTCCCAAATCAACCTTGGACATCCAAAAATATATAATTAATCCCTCAAAAATCCACAGTGACTGAATCAAAACACATACTATCATCTGGCTAGCTTTGGCCATAACTTCACAGTCTACAACAACAAATAATCTGCTTTTGAGAACTCACAGTCTCCAAATCCATAGAACACATAAATCACCATATCTGATCCCAACTCCACCGCCCTAATATCTCTCATACACGATCATCCCACGAGGAATACTTCTATAATTCTTCCGTGCCACATAGCAAAAACCTGAATATCAGAAGTCGATTAACTAGGCGAGTATCGCAACCAATGAAGCATCTGTAAGTTAAAACTCATGCGCCTTCTGAAATGCGCACCTCCTCAGGCATTACCAAGTAGTTATAGCATTCATCTAGACCTTTGAAATCGTTCATACTGTCTAAGAATTCATGACCTCCTTTTCAAAACTGAACCGTGACCCTGTACATGCAAATCTCGATCCCGCACAACACACCACAGTTATCATGCCATCATATGAAAAGTACGAGAATCTCATAATCCACTCTAAGTCACAAGCAAATCACATAGTCAATTAGCCAGGAACATTCCATTAGATCTCTTCCACTAGAAAATGACAATACACAGCATGTTCCTCACGCTAGTAGGAAATATCCATCGCGAACCGTGATAGAAATCATCGAGAACTCTTCGAAACCCATCAATGTGTAACCAAGACATTAGAACGGAATCCCTCTAAATCAACCAAGTCATGCAGGTCGCCAAAACCCAAGAGCATTGCCACAAAACACCTGCAGAAACTCACCACATCATAGTACCTAAAGAGACAATTATATCCATTATCGTGTTGATCGAACCTACTACTAAGATGTCCTATTTCTTTTAAATCCCTCCAAACTGCCTTCAAATTGATACTTCTCCTTGCTTGAACACCACGATCCTTAGCCAAAACTCACCCCAAATGATCCTAGAATAAAACCACACCTCCCTAAGGCTCATAATCCGCTGAATTCCCTCTTAAGCACTTTAGAAGTACCACAACCGAGATACCCACTCTGAAGAGATATATCGCAAACCCAAAATTGTTTTCCTTCACCCTCCTTGATACTAAAGTGTATAAGACACAATGTTATAGAAATTCCACAAGTCTCGACACCATCCAACTTAAATCCCAAATTCTAGCCATACACAAATCCAAAAATTCTTAATTGCAACACATAAAGTTTGAATCCATTAGAACCTTCTAGAGAGTCATCCACTTTGCTCAAATCTTAATTGCACCGCCCAAACGGGCCAAACGACCTGTACCTCATTAGCACGACGACACCCAAAGAAATAATCCCCCACCTTAACGCAACCAAGCAAATTCCTACTCCATGCACACTACATCCTTCACGAATAACCACTTAATCATTCCATCAATTCCCATATACCGATAGAGTGTTATACAACTCGTATCCAGAAATTCCCTCACTCAAGCCATCCTCGAACTCAACCTCTACAAGTCATAACTATTTCAAAAGTGTGCCTCATACTGAAACTGATACAACACATAACCATGTAATCAAGTCGTCAGTAGCAGAATCCCTCACTTGACTCAAAGCCATAGAACAAAACAGTCGATAACTCACAATACCAATACTCTATTACTGCCATAATCCCAAACTGAAATTCAACTAAATCCTTCATAAACTCATGTAATACAAACAATATAATACTTCAAATCATCAGTGCTCTCGCAATCATCTTCGTGATGGTCAAGTCAACCATTACCACCGATCCAAACTCAAACCACACAAATATAACCCACTGGTAGTTGTCACGACCCCAAATTCTAACAGGCCGTGATGACGCCTATCGTGGAACTAGGCTAGCCAACCATCACATTACTACGCACTTGTTCTCATTTAACAGTTCATAATGCAAAATAAACAGCAATTCAAATAAGAATAATTTATATAGGTCTAACGCCCCCAATAATAACCTAACAACTCTAAACATCCTCCCAGAACTGGAGTCAATAGTCATGAGCATCTAATAATAATTAAATCTAACTCTGCTAAAACTATAATATAAGTCTTTGAATCAAGAGCTAAAAACATAATAAGGAAGGGAAATGGAGAAGTTGTGGACGCTGGACAGCTACCTCAAAATCCCGTGACTGCTGCTAACGAACCTGCGCCAGCTACTGCTGCGAGCTCATACCTGGATCTGTGCACATGAGGCACAGGGAGTCTTTATGAGTACGCCAACTCAGTAGTAATTAAAAGAAATCACAGTCTGAGAAATATAAAGCACACAAACAGATACACCATTTCACAACAACCAGTAAAACATCAAGTCACCAAGTAGTATTTAGCAAATTCATAGGTTCAAAAACCAGTTCCAAACTCCTTTGAAAAACAAGTAAATATCAATATATCTCAGTGAAATCCTCAGTAAGACTCAGTTTGAAAACAAAGTGAATCATAGTTTGAAACATAGTAAAATCATCATAAACGCGCCCCTCGGGCCAAAATCATTTATCGTAACCATGCCCTCAGGCATTCCCTCAATCACTCAGTATCAATCATCACTCAGTATCAGCCCCGCGGGCAATCATCTTCACTCAATCGGTACAGGCGCTCAATGGGGGTGTGTTACAGACTCCGGAGGGGCTCCTACAGCCCAAGCGCAATAATAACATAAGGCCTGGAAGCCTTCTCATCTCTCTCATGAGGCCTGGAAGCCTCCTCACATCACTCATAAGGCCTGGAAGCCTCCTCACATCACTCAGTCAGACACTTTCAATTAGCCCTTAGGCCATATACAAACTGGGTTCTCGACCCAAAATAATGTTTCATTTTTTAATAAATAGTATCAAAATACTCTGAGTGTCAAAACCATTTATCAGGAAAAGACTGAGTGTAATTCACAACTTATCAAGTGAGGAAACACAGTAAAACAGTCCCCCAAGGGGTAAACAGATCGGCTTGGCCCCAAACACGGCTTACAGCCCAAAACATATCATAATACATAAATACTAATTAAGCAAAGTNCGCAATGCGCTTGCCTCTCGAATCAACCTCCGAAGGCTCCAAATCTACCAAGTTCAGATTTTTATCATCAATATATGCTTAAGGAATAAATTCCAATTGAAAAATACCGAATTTAGCTCAAAATCCGAATTCGGTCAAAATCTGACCCCCGGGCCTGCATCTCGAAACTCAAAATTTTTTATACAAAAGTGTTCTTCGTCTCCTCACGATTCCGTACATATAAATAACATAAAAATCGGAGTTCGTTTGACCCCTCAAATCGACCCTTTAAGGTCTCATAATCTCAAGGCCTAAAACCCAATTTTTCTACTGATTTTCCATAAATTTACACTGGTTTTATATTCTATAATCATCCATAATCGAGTTTTAATGATCAAAATACTTACCTCTATGAAGAACAAGGATTTTCCTCTTCAAAATCGTCCCCAAAAGCTCTTTGTCTGTACAAAAATGGTGTAAAAAGGGTTTAGGTCGCGGATGGTTTAATTAAATATGCCCAGGTAAATCCTTCATCGCGAACGCGGTACCTCGCCGCGAACGCATAGAACAAAACTCCAGCTCCCCCATTTACTCTTCGCGAACGCATAGAACAAAAATTCCAGGTTCCCTATTTACTCTTCTCAACCAGCCTCTAGTAGAATAATCATAACGTTTTGCACAAACTCCATATGACAAAATGTTTACCTTTCTAGAAACTATACACATAGGGCTACAACTTTCATTTTTACAGCAGCTCAAAATTCCTTATAGATTGTGAGATATGAGCCTCCGAAGTCAGACCTGCGCAGCAGATATTTTCCTTCTTCGCGAACGCGAGGCACTGTACGCGAACGCGAGGCACTGTACGCGAACGCGAAGAGCAAAGTCCGTGATGCAGAATTCTTCTTTGCGAATGCGAAGGGGTCCCCGCGAACGCGAAGAACAACACCAGACACCAGCAATAGCCATCTCAAAACAGCCCGAAATGATCCGAAACCAACCCGAAACACACCCGAGGCCCCCGGGACCCCGTCCAATCACACGACTCAGTCCCATAACACCCCACGGACTTGCTCGAGGTCTCAAATCATATCAAACAACGCCGAAACCACGAATCGTACTCCAATCCAAACTTTATGAACTTTGAAATTTTAAACTTCTACATTCGATGCTGAAACCTATCAAATCACGTTTGATTGACCCCAAATTTTGCACACAAGTCATATTCGACGTTACGGACCTGATCCAACTTCCGGAATTGCATTCCGACCCTGATATCAAAATTTCCACTTCCGGTCGGATTCTTCAAAAACCTTCAAATTTCTATCTTTAGCCAAATGACTTCAAAATAACCTACGGACATCCGAATTAACTTCCGATCGCGCTCCAAACTCCAGAATCACCATACTGATCTATTCCCAGACTCAGAATCCCAAACTGACATCTATAACACTGAAATGCCTTCCAACCAAACTTAGGAAATTCCTTCAAAAATGCTGACTTCCACAATATACACCGAAATGCTCCCCGGTTATCCAAAACCTGATCCGGACATACGCCCAAGTCTGAAATCATCATACGAACATGTTGGAACCTTCCGATCCTGATTCCACGGTCGTTTACTCCAAATTCCAGTCTTAGTCAGTTTCTTCAACTTAAGGCTTCCGAAATGAGAATTTTCTTTCCAATTTGACTCTGAACTTCCTAAATCGCAACTCCGACCATATGCACAAGTCATAATACCTGAAATGAAGTTGTTCATGACTTCTAAGCGCTGAACGACGCGCTAGAGCTCAAAACGACCGGTCGGGTCGTTACATTCTCCCCTACTTAAACAAACGTTCGTCCTCGAACGTGCCAAGAACTGTTCCAAACACCACCAAAATTGTTGTGTAACCTACCATGCACATATTCAGAGGTGATTCAATGTCACTTTACCCCATATAGGCCTAATAGCACAACATAGTTGAAATTTCGAAGTCCGATCCTGACCCATAAACCTTAGAACTAAATTTCCACCTCCGGAATGATTTACAAGTTCTAATCCCACAACTATAAGCTGAAATAGTCTGAACACACTGTATCAAGCCATATCCGCAACACAAGATGAAATCACATAATATACCGCATGACTCAACACTCATAGCGATGACTCCTAATCCCAATCGCTGCTCATAATAACCCAACACCGGTAAATAATCTCTTATCAAACAAAGGCTTGCTTTAACACCTTCGTATGGTGCCGATGATGAAAGAAACACGTAGAAATCATCAACCATTCGCCTGATCAGCATCAATACCATCCAGAGCCATAAATTGTGCAACTCGTGCACTCAATAACAACACCCCAAGAGTTCAATTCATAAAATAGAGAAGACTCACACGAGAGGACTATCCTGCCATTTCTCTTGCCATTACCACATCATGCTAAAAGCCTGATACACATCGTGAAACCATATCACACAAATCCGACACCAAGGATCATACCTCTACCTAACTAAGCTGCAAAGCGTGATCCCATCCAACCGCTGGACCACGTAACATACTCCAAGCCACCTTGCTCAAAATCAATAACCATGTGAAATTAGACATCAATTACTCAAAGTGCATTGCCATAACCACGGGAAAATCGGACGATACCATGCCACCTGAACCAGAAAGAACATAACAGATACGTCTCAATCCTGCAACACCCATACTGGCCTACCAATAACTCTAAGTCAACTCTGGTCACCCACAACAGGTAGATAACTCTCTGAACGTTCATAACGACTGAATCATGACATATACTAACACCTGACTAGCTTTTCTCATATCCTCGTAGTTCACAACTACAAAAATAATTTGTTCATGAAAACTCCCCGTCTCAAAATTCATGAGGCGCACCAATTGCCATATCTGATCCCAATTCCACCACTCAAACATATAACACGTCTCTAATACTCAATCATTCCACAGGGATACTCCTATAATTCTTCTGTGCCACCAACAACCTTGAATATCAGCAGTCGATTCAACAAGAGAGCGACGTAACACCAATGAAGCACCCTTAACTGAAAAACATTGCCCCTTCTAAACGTGTGCCCTCATCAAGCCACCCAATTAGTATATCATCTACCTAGTCATCTGAGACCGCCAGTGCTGACCTTCCTTCTTGAACTGAACTGTGACCTCACATATGCCAATCTCCGCTATACACAGAATACAGCATACGCCATGTCATCTTATGATAAATATGAGAACTTCATGCTCCCTTCCTATCCACAAACAACTACGTACCCAACTAGCCAAGAACTTTCCATTTGATCCCATCTAGAAGCAAAATCACTATACATCACATGGCCCTCACGCCAGTAGAAATATACATCTCCAACCATGGTAGAAATCATCAAGAACTCCCGAATCACATTTGTACAGCACCAACCCGTCAGGACTAAATCCTTCTAACTCAACCAAGATACGCATTCCACCAAATTCCAAGAGAATTGCTAAGAAACACCTGTAACAACTCATTACCTTATAAACACCCAAAGAACTAACCATATCCCTTATCATGTCGATCCTACGTACTACCAAGTTGTCCTATTTATCCAAGTTCCTTCTGACTTACCTTCGAATTGATACTTCTTCTTTCCATACCGCAATTCTCAATCCCGGCTCACCGCACGAAACCCGAGCATAAAAATATACCATCTAAGGCTCATAAGCCGTTGAATACTCCCTCAATTATCCCAAAATGCACCACATTAGAAATACTTACCCTGAAGAGACTTCATGCGAATTTAAAGTCATTACCTTCACTTTCCTGATACTGATGGATAGAATCCATGATAATGCAAATACACCACAAGCCTTGACACCTTCCTCGTAATCTCAGTTCTAGCCCTTCTCACACCTTGAAGATCCTCGATCGCTGCATATAACCTTGAATCCGTCTGAACCATTCTCGAACGTCATTTTCTCTACGCAATTCCAATTACACTAACCACGTAAACAGAACGACCTGACCCCGCTTGAAATCCACATACTAGGAAAGTAATCCACCCCTTTGAAGCAACAAACACACTCATACATTGCAGACTCTACACTTACCAGTACAAATCCATCATACAATGAATTCCACTATCCGTAAAGTACATCACAACCTGTATTGAAGAATTTCCCTTTACTCGAGCCATTCCCAAACTCCACCTCTGCAGATCATATCCGATTCACCAATATACCTAGATCCTACTACTACGACACATCATCGTGCAATAAACTTATCATTAACAGACTCCCCCACTTGGCTCAAAGCCAAGGATCAAGACACACAGTAACTCATAATGCACATACGCTATCACCACCACCATACTGTGGTGAGATTCAACTAAATCCTTCATAAGCTCATATAACCCCAACTATCTAATGTTCCAAATCATCTACAAACCTAGCATTCACCACTATAGTAGTATGCCAACTTCCACAAGCGATCTAAACTCAAATTACAACATACATCATTTACTGGTAGAAGAGAACCTACTACATATCAACATAAGGACCACACACCTCAGGATAATCCGCAGGAGATACCCCTGCATGCTTAGCCTCAAACTGATATCTCTCTATACACTTCTGAAGATCAGAGCTATTACGCAATCCCTATACCTTCCTACATTAGAACACGACCACTGCCTGTCTTCGAGACATCCCATTAAGCGGTATAAGAACCTGAAGCTGATGGCAATACTAACACTGGGGCTGTGGTCAAGGGATTCTTGAGCTTCTGGAAGCTCTACACACACTCGTCTGACCACATAGATACCTTCACTGGACACCACGTGTCCCAAGAATGCTACTAAACTGAGCCAACAATTCACACTTGAAGAACTTCGCACAAAGCTTCTCCTCCATATATCCTTGTAATACCATCATCAATTGCTGAGTATGCTATCCCTGGCTACGAGAGTACGACAGGATGACATCCATTAACACAATAACAAAGGGGTGCAATTACTGCTTGAATATACCGCTAATTAAGTACATGAACACTGCTGGGGCATTGGTCAACCCAAAAGACATCACAGGAACTCAGAACATAACAGGAAAACCCACTTCACTCCACAACTAAACTACACAAGAGGTCCTTCAATACTCATAACTCGAAGCCATATTCTAACTCAATACAGAAGTCAATTAATCAATGGTTCTTGCCACATTTCCCTCCAATTCATTTTGGTCACAATCAAACAACCTGAATACATCTAACTGTTAATCACACTCACCACGTAGTCATCTAGTCACAAAGTTCCATCAATAAGGACACTAACGGACATATAAGTCCCCAAATACGAGTGCTCACACAAACGAAATCTCAGCACTCAAGCCACAGACAAAATCCGGCCTCAAGTCCTTCCGACTAGACCACTATTAACATGTTAAAACAAATCACATCTCACCCATGGAGGTCACAAGCCACCGACGCATAACTGATACCAAGCGCTCGCGTGCGCATTCGAATACATGAAAGGAATTCAAAGAGTTACGCTTTTGGCTGAATAAATGGATTCGCACGATAAGAATTCAATAATGTGAAATTTTTCCTAAGGGTTCTGCAGCCTCTCGAAGATAAGCACACACGTCTCCGTACCGATCCGCAAGACTCTACTAAACCTGCTCATGACCGTTGATTCCTATGTAACCTAGAGCTCTGATACCAACTTGTCACGACCCCAAATTCTAACAGGCCGTGATGGCGCCTATCGTGGAACTAGGCTAGCCAACCATCACATTACTACGCACTTGTTCTCATTTAATAGTTCATAATGCAAAATAAACAGCAATTCAAATCAGAATAATTTATATAGGTCTAACGCCCCCAATAATAACCTAACAACTCTAAACACCCTCCCAGAACTGGAGTCAATAGTCATGAGCATCTAAGAATAATTAAATCTAACTCTTATAAAACTATAATATAAGTCTCTGAATCAAGAGCTAAAAACATAATAAGGAAGGGAAATGGAGAAGTTGTGGACGCTGGACAGCTACCTCAAAATCCCGTGACTGCTCCTAACGAACCTGCGTCAGCTACTGCTGCGAGCTCGTACCTCGATCTGTGCACATGAGGCACATGGAGTCTTTATGAGTACGCCAACTCAGTAGTAATGAAAAGAAATCACAGTCTGAGAAATATAAAGCACACAAATAGATACACCATTTCACAACAACTAGTAAAACATCAAGTCACCAAGTAGTATTTAGCAAATTCATAGGTTCAAAAACCAGTTCCAACCTCCTTTGAAAAATAAGTAAATATCAATATATCTCAGTGAAATCCTCAGCAAGACTCAGTTTCAAAACAAGGTGAATCATAGTTTGAAACATAGTAAAATCATCATAAACGCGCCCCTCGGGCCAAAATCATTTATCGTAACCATTGCCTCAGGAATTCCCTCAATCACTCAGTATCAATCAT
>ML295952.1:36535-67545 GCA_005239495.1 Nicotiana undulata | reverse complement strand
AAAACCTTCAAATTTCTATCTTTAGCCAAATGACTTCAAAATAACCTACGGACATCCGAATTCACTTCCGATCGCGCTCCCAACTCCAGAATCACCATACGGAGCTATTCCCAGACTCGGAATCCCAAACGGACATCTATAACACTGAAATGCCTTCCAGCCAAACTTAGGAAATTCCTTCAAAAATGCTGACTTCCACAATATACACCGAAATGCTCCCGGGTTATCCAAAACCTGATCCGGACATACGCCCAAGTCTGAAATCATCATACGAACATGCTGGAACCTTCCGATCCTGATTTCGAGGTCGTTTACTCCAAATTCCAGTCTTAGTCAATTTCTTCAACTTAAGGCTTCCGAAATGAGAATTTTCTTTCCAATTTGACTCTGAACATCCTAAATCGCAACTCCGACCATATGCACAAGTCATAATTCCTGAAATGAAGTTGTTCATGACTTCCAACCGTTGAACGACGCGCTAGAGCTCAAAACAACCGGTCAGGTCGTTACAGTAGTTAAGAAATCCTCCACACAACATCATAAAATTCACACATCCGTAGATTACCTCGCAGGTTGTAACCTACGTGCTTATCCTCAAGCTGACACCTCTTTATACCTTTTCACAGCCACAACTACTACGCAATCACTTAATCCTCTTGAGTCTGAACTCACCAACAAGGTATATGAACCTAATTAATTCCACAGTTTGACAACATGAAGGATCCTCTAATACACTCATAACTCAGAGATAGGATGCTCAACTTAATCATCATTTCTGAAAATAGTTCTGCCTTTCGAATATATCATTAAAAACTCGCCGAAGTTGCCAACTACAATTTTTCCCAAAAATCCTTTCAAAAATAAATAAGGTGTTTCATTTTCTTTCCAGATAGTACGTGTAAAATACATCTCTATGCCCATATGTCAACATGTGTGAGAAGTCATGAATGACGTAATATCGTACAACATGAGGAAAATACATCTCTATGCATGTATGTTACATGTGTATGTCAAATGCGATGCAACTTAGTGATAAAAAATATGCATACTCTCAGAGTATTAATTCAATAAGTCCTCCCAATCACTCGGTACTCGGCACTCGCACTCAGTAGGTACCTACACTCACTAGGGGTGTCTACAGACTCCGGAGGGGCACTTTCATCCCAAACGCTATAACAAGTCAATCATGGCATAAATCATAAAAACATGATGCGGCGTGCAACCCGATCCCATCATAAATGTATAAAAACATGTTGTGGCGTGCAACCCGATCCCATAAGCATCCTCACCATCATGCATCGGCCTAACTCAGTCATCAATCTCTCTAGTCTCTCGAGATCTCGGTGACATGAAAAATCGGCCCAATATAATGATGTGATGTATCAATAAATGGTAACAGAGACTGAGATATGATATGCATATGAATGCGTATGACTCCGTATGTAAAATCAATGAAAGCAGATAGCTCAACAGCAGAAATGACCTTGGTAGGTCTCAACAGAATAAGCAGGTAGCCTAGACATGGTTTTTAACATGGATCACAACTCAAGTACTTAAGAAATTTCATCGTTACAGGTAAGGCCATGTAACTACACAGTACTACAGAAATAGCAGAGTCATAATTCACACGGTGCAGGCCCACTCGCCCGTCACCTAGCATGTGCGCCACCTCAACACCAAACATATAACACATAATTCGTGGTTTCATACCCTCGGTACTAAGTTTAAAAGTTTTACTTACCTCGAAGAAGTCAAATTCCAATACTGAGCAAGCCAAGCGATGCTCCAGAAATGTCATCTCGCTTGTACCGACCTCCGAACGCCTCAAAAAAGGCCAAAAGCAACTCAAATACATCAAATAATGCCAAAGAAAACAAACTCAATCGATAAAGGTCGAATCGTTAATCAAAAGCCAAAATCGGCCAAAAGGTCCAACCCAGGCCTACACCTCGGAGCCCGACAAAACTCATAAAATCTGGCAACCATTCAATTACGAGTCCAACCATACTAGTTTTACTCAAATCTGACTCCAAATAGATGTTCAAAAATCAAAAAATTCACATTATAAAACTTTAGGCTAAAACCCCTAATTTCTCTTCAAATTTCATCAACAAATTGCAAAAAATGAAGATAGATACATGAAATAAGATCAAAACCAAGCGTAGAATACTTACCATATTTGTTGCGATGAAAATTACTCCAATAATCACCTCAATCCGAGTCCCACATCTCAAAATATGATAAAAGAACCAAAACCTCGATTTTTATAGCTTCTCCCCAGCAGATTCCGCATTTGCGGATAAGTGGCCGCATTTGCGACCTTAGCTTTTGCGGAAGAAGACTCGCATTAGCGAGACAATCCACTTCTGCGATGACTATTGTCGCATCTGCGGTCGCGCTACTGTGCCTGAAGAACCGCTTCTGCGAATCCTCCCCAGCCATATCTCACCTCGCTTTTGCGACTGCATTGTCACTTCTACGACCACCGCACCTGCGCAAATTAAACCGCAAGTGCGCAACACCAGCACCAGCAGCTACCAGCAACCAAATAAGAATGAGAAATGGTTCTAACCTCTTGTGAAACTCACCCCGAGCCACTCGAGACCCCGTCCAAATATACCGACAAGTTCCATAACATAGCACAGACCTACTCGAGACCTCAAATCACACCTAATAACATCAAAACGACGAATCACACCACAATTCGAACTTGAAGAACTTTAAACTTTTTAACTTCCCAAACTCGTGTCGAAACATAGCAAATCAATCCGGAATGAACCCAAATTTTTCACACAAGTCCCAAATGACATAAGGAAGCTATTCAATTCCCGAAATCACAATCCGAATCTGATATCCTCAAAGTCAACTTTTGTCAGATTTATGAACTTTTCAAATCTTCTAATTTCCAATTTTTGCCAATTTGTGCCGAACTTTTCCGGAAACATCCAAATGCAAATACGAGGATACGCTCGAGTCCAAAATCACCAACCGGGCCTATCAGAACCATCAAAACTCCGTTCTGGAGTCAAATTCACAAAAAACTTGGTCAACTCTTCCAATTTAAAGCTTCAATAATGAAATTCATCCTTCTAAATCGATTCCAAATAACCTAAAAAACAAAACCGACGATTCACATAAGTCATAATACATTACCCGAAGTTTATCATGCCGGTAAACTACTGAGAGAAATGCAAATGCTCAAAACGACCGATCAGGTCGTTATAGGTTCCTTCAATGGCACTAGAAATCATGACATCAAATTGTCAAATTTAAAGCTTTTCCGTTTAATGTCCATAACATATAGATGTAATAACGAGTACTAGCTCCTATCAATACATTTACTTAATCTTCCGTGTATTAAAACTCATAGTCTAAGGTACATAATTAGTTGTAATAAGTAAGCTTTCGTGATCTAATGAAAAGATCCTTTATTGCAAAAACGTCATACTTGTGACTTTCCCATTGTTTGGCGAAATCGCATACAGACAGAGGCGTGTTAGAACTTATGCGTGATGAATTCAATTTTCGTCATCTTATAAATGATGAACTAGTTGTATTTTGATTTTAAGGACTTAATTTATGAAAAATTTAATAATCTTTTACATATATAATATTATTCAGTGTCGAAATATTAAGTCCACTTGAATCCATGCTCTATCTTGATGTTTTATACTTCAATACCACACAAGAGCGGGGTGATTTGTGTGGTGTCCAATTTTTCGCGTGCACAGATTATAGAAGAACCTGGTTCTTCTATGTGTTCCTAATACAACTGGTGTGGAATAATAAATACATAAATTAAAGAACACAAAGATTTTTACGTGGAAAACACTTGTCTCAAAAGTTGAAAAAAACCACGACCTACTTCCCGGTAGGATTTTTCCCAAAATTCTTTACTAAATCAGTGAGCCAAAAACTACATTTACAAAAACTCTTTTGTAAACCTAGGACTAACTCTAATCCATTGTAGCAAACAACCTTTAACTGTTTGCGACAACTTCAAGTTAACTCTAACTTGAATACACAAAGTACCTATTACAAATGCTTCTGGATGAAGGTTAAAGGTACAATATAAAACCACACTAGACTAAAAGACAGACACTTGGAACTGGTTCTTCTAGATGGTTCAAGTAGCTTCAGGTTTGCACACTTAAATCTCACACAAACTGCTTACAAAATTGCCTTGCTATTTTGCTCTCAATTCACGATTAACCTCTGCTTTTGTGCGTACCTGTACATAAGAACATCCTGCAATATATAGGAAAGAATTAACTAGAGTTCTAATGCTACTCTTCCTTGGTGGAAGAGTTCTAGTTAATCTCAACTCCTAAATCCCTCCTTATCTTGGATAATGTTCTCTTTGAGTAAGGAGTCTTTCTCCTTATCATTTATGCAATCTTTTCAATCAGGAGATATCTATTATTCCAGAATACGTTTATCTCCTGCATGTGCATCTCACGTACCTTGACTCTGTCTGTGTCTATGTATACCAGTGATGGACCTGGTTCATTTTCGAGTTCTTTTGTCAATCTTCAAAACTATTCTTTTTCTTGGCCAACAAATTCCCCTCTTTTGATGATGACAAACTTTGTGCTTCCATAATCTTAGGCATGTTTGAACTTAGTCCAACATCAACACATATTAGAGTAGTTTGCATATATTATAAAGAACCAGATTTATTAGGTTATAAATATCAGTGTTCAGAGTATAAAGCACAACAATTTTCCCCCTTTTGGCATCATCAAAAAGTTGCATAAAAGATGTGTGACTCCCAGACATTAAAAGTTACTTATGATCACTGGGGCAACTACAAGTGCATTCATGGATTAATCATCAATAATCAACTAAGAATCCAAACTATCAAAGAAATATGGACAGTCAATAAGAGCAAGCAGCAAACTTCATTGATAGAGAATATGATTCTGTCACAATCCACAAAAAGAAACATCCCCAATCTGGGTCACTTAATGTTCTAGGCAGGGCTAGAAAGTTTAAGGCTTGGAAGAACTGGGTGCTTGGGTTTTGGCTTGGAGAAGGTGCAACATTGATGTTCTAAATGTCAATACCACACAAGAAGGGGGGGGTGATTTGTGTGGTGTCCAATTTTCGTGTGCACTAGTTATAGAAGGACCAGGTTCTTCTATGTGTTCCAACTCCTACCGTTTGCGGAATAATAATTGCAAGAATAAAAGAACACAACAATTTTACGTGGAAAACACCTGGCTCAAAAGGTGAAAAAACCACGACCTACTTCCCAGTAGGATTTTCCCAACTCTTCACTAAGTTAATGAGCCAAATAGCATTTACAAAATAAACTCTTTTGTAAACCTAAGGACTAACTCTAATCCCCTTGTGGCAAACTAGCCTCTAGCTATTTGCGACAAGCTCCAAGTTAACTCTAACTTAAATACTCGGTACCTATTAAAATTGCTTCTAGATAAAGCTGAATGATACAATTTGTTATCGCCTACTACAAATAAACTATACTAAAATATAACATATGGAACTGGTTCTTCTAGCTAGTTCAAGTAGCTTCAGAGTCGCACAGGAATTCTCACATGAACTGCTCACAAAATTTCTTTGGTAATTTTGTTCTCAATTCTTGTTTTGCTTCTATGTTTGTGTGCGCCTGTTCAGTAAGAACACTTGACAATATATAAGATCAGTAGTAAAGAAGATATGCTAGAGTTCTGATGCAACTCTTCCTTGGTGGAAAAGTTCTAGTTGATCTCAACTCCCTAAATCCTCTTCTATCTTGTTTCTGTCCTTACGGAATAAGGAGTCCATCTCCCTATCAATTTACAACTTTTTCGATCAGGAGATATCTCTTCAGATTACTGATTGTGTTTATCTCCTGTGTGTGATCTCCTCGCGTGTTATTCACTCTGCATGTCTATGTCTCCAGTGATGGACCTGGTTCAACTCTGAGTTCATTTGTCAATCTTCAAAACCATTCAGCTTCTTGACCCAACATATTCCCCCTTTTTGATGATGACAAACTCTATGCTTAGACCTATAATCGCTTTAATCCAACATTGACACTTTTCATAGCATTAAGCATTTATCATAAAGAACCAGGTTCATTAGGTTATAAATATCACAATTTTTAATATAGCACATCCTCCCCCTTTTGGCATCATCGAAAAGTTACCATGTGTTAGAATTACCAGATTTATAATAACTACTCATGGCCACTAAGGCAACTGCAAACATGGATTAATTATCAAAAGTAAACCAAGAATGTAGGCTATTAAAGAAAATGAGACAAAGGTAAGAGCAAAAACAACACAGTTCATTGATTAGATCAGTTCAGTCACCAAACACACAAAGAAATAAAAATAGTCACAACCATGAGCAAAAGAAAGCAACAAAAAAAATCCCGAACTGGGTCATAGAAGGTTTAGGGATGGCACTGGACACCTAAGGCTGGGAAGGGGTGGGGGATGAGTTCTTTGCATGGAGAAAAGAGAGCAGCTGTTGTAGAATCCCTTCATTCTTCTCTTTTTCTTTGGCCAGTTCAGCTTTGAGAGCATCCCGCTCAGCCTCAACTTCTGTAAGGCGGTCTTCAATCAAAGGATTTCAGCATCCTTAACTCCGCCTTCATGCACAAGTGCTCTGACCTTGATGTTCACAGGAATTTTTCGGGATGAACCAGGTTCATCAGCAAGAACATTATCATAGTCACATGTCAGAAGCGTGTTCTTCACAAGATGATCCTTGACAGTGGCCATTTCTACCTTCTTTACGGGCACTTTGAAGTGAGCCAACACACTCGTTAGGATGAACCCATATGGGATAGCATGGGCCTTGGAGCCATTCACTACCCTGTCCAGTAACTGAATAATAAAGAAAGGCCAGTTGATTTGCCGTCCACTGTCCAGGCATTCCATGAGAGTTAAATCCATGTAGTTTGCTATATGCCTCCTCTCTTGCCTGGGCATTATGCACTTGTTGACAAACTCAAAAAATCACTTTGTGCTGAGGCTTCATCTCGCTTTTGTACACAACCCTTGGTTCCACCTCTGCATCATTTTCACTGAATCTCTTAGTGATTTGAAGTTCTGAAGGAAGACCATCCAAGCGGGGCCACCTCTTCCTTGTATAATCATCATATCCCTCAGAGGGAATCCCAAGAATCTCGCCCAGCTTCTTGGCATCAAAGTAGATATTAATCCCATTTACCTGACTGGAGACCCTTCTATCCTTGACCTCTGCATTTGCCATGAATTCGACAATTTCACTCCTGGCTAACCTTCCATCAAGTTAAAGGACCATGTCCTTCCAGACCTGTACATCCAGAGTGTCCACAAGGTAAATCATGCCTGATTCTTCAAAATCCCTTAACAACCTTCCTTTCAGTATCGTACGCTTCCCAAACTTTGTCAACTTGTCTGTCTCTCCACCAGACTCCTCTTTTTCTTCACCACTCCACTCATTATCATCATCAAACTGAACCTTCTTTGATGTGGACCTAGTTCGCCTAGCAACAACAGAGGGTGTAGCAGACACAGATGTTGACTTCTTGGAAGAAGTCTTGGCCTTCTTTAGTTTGGGTGTCTCAAGCTCAACCTCTGCCATGTGTTCCTCCTGATGGATCAGGTCCATCTCCTCGACATCAACAACCTCTGTGGGCTCAAACACTTTTTCCTTCCCCTTTGTAGCTTTCTTTCTCTTACTCTCCCTCAAAGTTTTCTGTAACTCCTCTTCACTCTGCCTCATTGCACTCCTTGTAGTGCAACCTCTAGAAATGGAAATTTCAGCAGAGGGAGTGGCTTTTCTTTTCTTGCTTGCCACTGGAGGATCCACTTTCCTGGTCTTGGGGGTTCTCTTCTTTTTGGGTTTATAGATCTCCCCTAATTTTCTCATAATTTCTGCCAAAGTTTCCTCGATTGATGAACCAGGTTCATCGGTTGCATGTTGAAGATTCTCCAACCCTTCTGCAGCCTCTCTAGAATTACTTCCCCCTAAATCCTTGGCACCTTCTTCAACAACCACTAGGTCAGGACCACAAAGTGCCAGTGGAGTACCTACTTCCCTTGTTCCCCTCACAGTACTACTTTCTCAATTTCTTTCACAATGTTATTTTTACCTCCTTTTCTTCTCCTATCAGGAATCTCTACATCCACTACAGACCCAATTAAAACAAACTTATTTTCAGAATTGACAGGCTCAAACCCAATTTTAGATGTTACCTCTTCAGAGTCAGACGAACCAGTAGCTTCCCCCTCATTGGCGGACTTGAAAGAGTCATTGGAGTTCTCAGATTCTTGGGCCTGGCTAGCTTGAAACTTTGCATTCAATTATTGAGCAAGAGAGCCAGAGGCCACAGTCTTTCTGGCTAGCATTTTCGCACGTCTTCTCCTAGGTTCTGGAGGAGGGCTTGGTGGTATAACATGAGCGATTGGAGGAAACGCAGTAGGGTTGTTTTGAGGGGTGGAAGAGTGTGATTGAGATTGGGTGGAAGAATTTGATTGAGATGGGGTTGAACCAGTATCTTCAAGCGTGATACTGTAGTCAGGTGTAGTTGGGGAGGACGTAGCAGGAGGTGGTGTGGAAGACATGGTTATGATTTTGATAAAGAGGAAGAGTTTGATCAAGGGTTTGAGTAGAAAGTTGAACTAGTTTCGACAGTTATGCCTTTAGGAAGAAAAGAGAGTGAAGAATTAGAGAGGTGGTGATGAGTTTTTAAAGTCTTGGTTAGTAAATGTACAACGGGTGTAATATTTGGTCAAGTGGGAGTCTAATCGGCTCAAAAGGTTTCAGGTGATAAGTGACGGTTCTGACCCCCCCTATAATCTAGGCTAATTTAATTTGATTGGACTCTTTGGAACGGGTTCAAATTTGGGATAAGTACTTAGATTGTGAAAATAGCTTATTATGGATAGAGTCCTACTCATGAGTAACTATAAATATTTCAATATGTGTATAGTGATGAGCACGTACCTTGTCAGTCAGATGAACCAGGTTCATCTTGTTAGAATCTCTTGATTAGACCTCAATTTACAAAAATAGAAAAACATCATTAGTAACCAAGGGGTCATATTAACACATGGAAAATGAGTATGCCTTTTTAAGGCATGAAACTGAGCAATGATTATTCTGATTATTTACACATTTCAAAATCCTAGCCAAAAAAAAGTTCATTTTTTTTGTTTTGAACTGGTTCAATTAGGTGATCTTAATCATCCCTAATGCTAATATGTTTCTCTCAAAATTCTCTCTACTTAGTGCTTTAGTAAAGATGTCAGCAATTTATTTGTCAGTAGCACAGAATTCAATTGAGATCATTCGCTTTTCATAGTTGTCTCTTAGGAAATGGTGACTAACATCTATGTGCTTTGTTCTTTTATGATGAACGGGGTTCTTTGTCATACTAATAGCACTAGTGTTATCACAGAAGATAGGAATGCATCCAACCTCTATACCAAAGTCCATCAGTTGTTGCTTGATCCATAGTAGTTGAGCACAACATGAGGCTGCAACCACGTACTCAGCCTCACCAGTAGATAGAGCTACTGAATTTTGTTTCTTAGTTGCCCAAGACACAATACATGAGCCCAAAAAGTGTGCCATACATGAGGTGCTCTTTCTATGTACTAAGAACTCTGCATAGTCAGCATCAACATAGCCCAAAAGATCAAAATTACTACCTTTGGGGTACCAAAGACATAGGTCAGTGGTGCCTTTTAGATATCTCAGGATTCTCTTCATTGCAGTTAAATGGGACTCCTTGGGATAAGCCTGAAATCTTGCACAAAGCCCTACGCTGAAAACAATGTCAGGTCTACTGGCAGTAAGGTTTAATAAAGACCCAATTATCCCCCTATACAACTTTTGATCAACAGATGAACCAGGTTCATCTACATCTAGTTTTGTGGCTGTTGCAATGGGAGTGTCAATTTCTTTTGAGTCTTCCATTTTAAATCTTTTGAGAAACTCTTTCACATATTTTTGCTGATGGATCATAGTTCCATTTGAATTTTGTTTAATTTGTAAGCCTAATAAGAAATTAAGCTCACCCATCATGCTCATTTCAAATTCACTCTCCATTAGTTTAGCAAATTCCTTACTTAGTTTTTCAGAAGTTGCCCCAAATATTATGTCATCTACATATATCTGTACTACCAAGAGATCCTTACCTTTTTTCCTTCAAGAACAAGGTGTTGTCAGTTTTACCTCTTTTGTAGTTATGTTCCAGCAGGAATTTAGATAGTCGTTCATACCATGCTCTTGGTATTTGCTTGAGTCCTTACAAAGCCTTGTCAAGTTTGTACATATGTTCTGGACTCTCCTTGCTTTCAAATCCCGGAGGTTGCTTGGCAAATACTTCTTCCTTTAGGTAGTCGTTAAGAAAGGCACTCTTGACATCCATTTGGTGGAGGGTGAATTCCATGTAGGCAGCAAATGCTATGAGGAGCCTGATTTCCTCCAGCCTTGCCACATGAGAAAAAGTTTCATCATAGTCTATGCCTTCTTCTTGACTATATCCTTGGACCACCAATCTAGCCTTGTTTCTTGTAACTGTTCCATCTTCGTCAAGTTTGTTTCTGAAGACCCACTTTGTGCCAATCACTGATCTATCTAATGGTCTGGGTACCAGATGCCAAACTTGACTTCTTTCAAATTTATTGAGTTCTTCTTGCATGGCATTTACCCAGTCTGCATCATGTAAGTCTTCAGCAACATTTTTGGGTTCGATCAAGGATAGGAAGGCATCAAAAGCACACAGATTTTTCCGAGAGGATCTGGTTTTGATTCCAGATGTTAGATCAGTTATGATGTTCTCAATGGGGTGAGAACTCTGGTATCTATGTGGTTTTAAAACCAATTGTTCAAAACTTGATGATCCTACAGTGCCTTGTTGTTGTGGAACATGATCAGGTACATGTTCCAATGAGATTTGTTGTTGAGTTCCCCTTGTCATGTTTCTCAGGGTAGACGGACCTATTCCATCACCTGTTCCTTCTTCCATAGTTGGTCCAATTTGATCGGAGTTTTCGACCAGCCCAATTTCCTCATCTTCGTGTTCCTGTCTCTCAGAAAGAATGTTAGTTTCATA
Source organism: Nicotiana undulata (assembly GCA_005239495.1). NCBI lineage: Eukaryota > Viridiplantae > Streptophyta > Magnoliopsida > Solanales > Solanaceae > Nicotiana > Nicotiana undulata. The sequence continues at coordinate 56,486 of ML295952.1, read as the reverse complement.
AAAAAAAATATGCACACTTTCTTCTACACACATAGTTCTTTTGTTATATACCTTATAAGCCTTACGATGTGAGGAATATCCCAAGAATACTCCCTCATCACTTCTGGGATCAAACTTACCTAGGGAGTCCTTGCCATTGTTGTGCACAAAGCACTTACAGCCAAAAGCCCTAATATGAGATATATTGGGCTTTCTTCCTTTAAGTAACTCATAGGGAGTCTTCTCTACAAGTGGTCTAGTCATGCACCTATTTATGATGTAGCATGCAGTGTTTATTGCTTCTGCCCAGAAGCTATGAGGCAGTTTACTAGAAAGAAGCATGGTTCTAGCCATATCTTCAAGAGTTCTGTTCTTTCTTTCAACAACTCCATTTTGTTGTGGAGTTCTAGGGGCAGAAAAGATATGATCTATGCCATGTTCATCACAAAATTCAGCAAACTTTGCATTTTCAAATTCAGTTCCATGATCAGGCTTTATTGATGCAAGTTGATTTCCTAATTGTTTCTGAGTTCTTCTAACAAAGGAAGTTAACATATCAAATGCTTCATCTTTAGATGTTAGGAATAATGTCCATGTAAATCTAGAGTAGTCATCAACAAGAACCATTACATATCTCTTAGCTTCTCAATGTTCTCAAAGGACCACATAGATCCATATCTCTTAGCTTCTCAATGTTCTTGCTTTTGAAAGATGAGCTTACTTTCTTCCCCCTTGCACAAGCCTCACAAACTTTGTCTTCCTTGAACTTAATGTTAGGGAGACCTATCACTAGGTCCTTGGAGACTAGTTTGTTGAGCTGATTTAGACTTGCATGTCCAAGTCTTTTGTTCCAAAGGAGGGGATCACTGTCCAACACACTCACACAAGTTAATTCATTTTCTGATAGTGTGGACAATTCTACGATATAGATATTATTCACTCTTTTTCCCAGCAAAACAATCTTGTCAGTGATAAGATTAATCACAAAACATTTTGTAGAAGTGAATGCAACCAGGTTACCTTTGTCACACAGTTGTGACACGCTGATCAGGCTATATTTCAATCCATCTATCAAGTACACATTCTCAATGGAATGTGTTTCATCTTTACCTACCTTTCCAGCCCCAATAATTTTACCTTTCTTCCCATTTCCAAAGGAGGCATTTCCTCCTTTGAGGTTTTCAAGTGAAAGGAACTGTTCCTTGTTCCCTGTCATGTGTTTTGAGCAGCCACTATCCAAGTACCATATTTGACCGCTGCCTTTCACTTGAAACTACAAAAGAAAATCATGGGTTAGTCTTAGGGACCCAAACTAGTTTGGGTCCTTTTCTATGAGAAAAAGGATAAATTAAGCTTTTTCTGGCCCAATTTGGCAGCCAATTTTTCTTTCGAACAAAACTTTCATTCTTTTGACTGGCCTGCCTTTTTGCATTGCATTCAATTTTGTAGTGATCAGTCTTATCACAGCGGGTGCATATTTTGTTCTCAGGAAGTGTGAGGTACTTGCTTTTGGGATCCTATTTAGGCAGTTGACTCCCAAAGCCAAGTCCTCTTTTGTTTCTACTGTGATTTTCTTGAAGCCATGTTAAGGCATCAGAAGATTTATTCCATTTGTATGTTCGATCCAATTCATGTTTGACCTTTCCAAGTTCCTCTTTTAGCACTCTTATCTGCTCATCTTTACTATACGACTTATCCTTTAGTCTACCTATATTTTATTCTAAATGAGTTGAGAATTGTCAGTTGTCTTCTTGCTAGTTCCTAGTTTCAGTTTCAAATTTTCAGATTTTAACTCTAGGACTTTAGTTTCAAGTGGATGAACCTAGTTCTTCAAGGCAATGTTTTCATCTACAGATTCACTTACTCTGAGTTCCGGGTTCTTACACTTTGTTGTTAACATTACACACTCCTTAGACAGTTGTTCTTTTTCTTTATTTATTTCTTCAGAATCGTCCATGAAGTCAAGTAACAATTTAGAGAGTTTTTCTTTATATATGAACCTAATCTTGTTTTTGAGATGAGATATACTTACCTCTTGTTCTTCACATGATTACTCATCTGATTCACCAATTGCCATAAGCGCTTGTTCATCTCCATCTTCATCTTCTGATTCTTTGTCTGAGCTTTCTCCCTAAGCAGCAATAGCTTTCGTTGTGTTTTTCGGATGAATCAGTTCCTTCTTCTGGTTCCTTCGCTCAGATCTTTCCCTTTTCCATTCCAGTTCCCACTGAGGACAGTTCTTGATGTGATGATCAGTTTTTCCACATTTGTAGCATCCCTCGTTGGTGGGCTTTTCTGGAGCCTTTGCCTTGTTGTAGTTTCCACCTCTTGAGATGCCCTTTTTTCTAATGAGAAAGTTTCTGAATTCCTTGGTGATCATGGCCATCTCATCTTCTTCCAGATCTGCTCCCTCAGTGATTCTCAATGCCAGACTTCTTTCCTTCTTGGGAGCATCCATCTTCATTGCATGCCTTCTAAGTTCGTAAGCAGTGAGATTTCTAATTAGCTCATCCAACCTGAGAGTTGCCATGTTCTTGGATTCCTGAATAACAATGATCTTACTTTCCCAAGAGATTGGCAAAACCCTTGTCAAAATTTTCTCAACGCTGTCTTCTTTAGGAATCACCCTTCCAAGAGACTTGAGTTCATTGGTCAGTGTAGTGAACCTTGTATACATCTCTTGGATGGTCTCTCCTTCTTTCATGGTGAAATTCTCATATTGCGAATATAGTAGAGTTCCTCTTGACCTTTTTACTTGAGGTGTTCCTTCATGAGCCACTTGCAACGTATCCCAAATTTCTTTGGTAGTGGTGCAGCTTTGAATTCTACTATACTCGTCTAGACCAAGTCCACACACTAGCCACTTCTTGGCCTTTGCATTCTTCTCCCATTTTCTTAAGTCTTCAGCAGTGCAATCAACTCTTGTCTTTGGCACGTCTACTCCTTCAGCAGTCTTTTTCATGGTAGCCAAAGGACCATCAGTGAGTATGTCCCATAATTCATAGTCTTCCCCAATTAAGTGATCCTTCATTATGTTCTTCCATCAGGAGTAGTACTGGCCGTTCAAGAGTGGTGGCCTAGCAGTTGATTGTCCTTCCCAGTTCCCAGGTGTTTCACTCATCTTAATCTTTTCCTAAGGTGTTAGCCTCTTCAAAGATAACCCGCTCCGATACCAATTGATGTTCTAAACGTCAATACCACAGAAGAGGGGGGTGATTTGTGTGGTGTCCAATTTTCGCGTGCACTAGTTATAGAAGGACCAGGTTCTTCTATGTGTTCCAACACCTATAGTTTGCGAAATAATAATTGCAGAAATAAAAGAACACAGTAATTTTACATGGAAAACACTTGGCTCAAAATGTGAAAAAACCACGACCTACTTCCTAGTAGGATTTTCCCAAGCTCTTCACTAAGTCAATGAGCCAAACAACATTTACAAAACAAACTCTTTTGTAAGCCTAAGGACTAACTCTAATCCCCTTGTGGAAAACTAGCCTCTAGCTATTTGCGACAAGCTCCAAGTTAACTCTAACTTGAATACTCAGTACCTATTACAATTGCTTCTAGATAAAGCTGAAAGATACAATTTGTAATCTCCTACTACAAATAAACTAGACTAAAAGATAACATATGGAACAGGTTCTTATAGTTGGTTCAAGTAGCTTCAGAGTCGCACAGGAATTCTCGCATGAAGTGCTCACAAAATTGCTTTGGTAATTTTGTTCTCAATTCTTGTTTTGCTTCTATGTTTGTGAGCGCTTGTTCAGTAAGAATACTTGACAATATATAGGATCAGTCGTAAAGAAGATATGCTAGAGTTCTGATGCAACTCTTCCTTGGTGGAAGAGTTCTAGGTGATCTCAACTCCCTAGATCCTCTTCTATCTTGGTTCTGTCCTTACTGAATAAGGAGTCAATCTCCTTATCAATTTGCAGCCTTTTCGATCAGGAGATATCTCTTCAGATTACTGATTGTGTTTATCTCATGTGTGTGATCTCCTCATGTGCCATTCACTCTACGTGTATATGTCTCAAGTGATGGACCTTGTTCAACTTTGAGTTCATTTTTCAATCTTCAAAATCATTCAGCTTCTTGACCCAACAAACATGTCTTGAAGAATTCCATCATTCTTCTCCCTTTCCTTTGTTAGCTCAGTTCTGAGAGCATTATTCTACCTGAGCCAAACGAGTCTTCAGCCTTGCTATCTCAGCATCCTTTTCCCCACTCTCCTGCACTAGGGCTCTGACCTTGCTATTGACTGGTGTCTTCTTAGCTGAATCGGGTCCATTGGGAATGTCTTGAATCTCATAATCACAAGCAAGAAGAGTGGTAATTCCAAAATGGTCTTTGCTTGTGGCCATCTCTCATTTCCTCAGTGGCACCTTACAATGAGCAAGAACAGTAGTGAGAATGAAGCCATAGGGAATGTCATGGGCCTTGGAGCCTTTGATAACCCTATCTAGAAGATGAATGATAAACCCAAGCCAGTTGATCTGCCTCCCACTATCCATACATTCCATCAAAACCAAGTCCGTGAAGTTGGCAATATTCCTCCTTTCCTGCCTAGGCACCATGCACTTGTTGTTAAATTCAAACAACACCTTGTGGGGTAGGCTTCATTTCACTTTTATAACAGCCTTGGGCTCACTTTCTTCTTCATTGTCATATAATTTCCTAGTGATGGACAGGGCAGTAGGACGAGAGTCCATACTTGTCCATTTCTGCCTTGTGTAATCTACACTTCAGAAGGTACACCAAGTATTTCTCCCAGCTCTTTTGCATCAAAGGAAATTTGAACCTCTTTCACCAGGCTGGTGACTCTTCCATCCTTTACCTCAGCATTGGCCGTGAATTTAACAATCTCATTTCTTGCTAGTCTTTCATCTATCTGAAGGACCATGTCCTTCCACCCTTGCACCTCTAGCTTTTCCAGCGGCAGGACCATCCCTTCTTCCTCCAAGTCCTTCAAGATAGTTCGTTTGCCAAACTTGGCTAGCTTGTCCTTTTCACTATCTGACTCATCCTCCTCTTCACCACTCCATTCTTCTTCTTCAGTAATCTTTACTTGCTTGTCTTTCACTACAGACCTGGTCCTTTTAGCCAAGGTAGAGGGTTCAGCAGACTTAGATACAAATGTAGACTTCTTTGAGGAAGTTTTGGCTTTCTTGGGCTTAGGGGTATGAACCTCCACCTCAACAGTTACTTTTTCACCTTGATGGACCAGGTCTATCTCATCCACATCAACAGCCTCAACAGGCTCTACCATCCTTTCTTTCCCCTTTTCAATTCTTTTCTTCTTGCTTTCATCTAAAGCCTTCTGCAACGCATTCTCACTTTGCTTCAACTGACTTCTTGTAGCTCTTCCTCTTGGGAGAAAAATTTCAGAAGTGTTAGAGGGAGCAACCTTCCTTTTCTTATTGGCTCTTGTTGTGCCAGGGGTTGTTGCGTTAGGAGTTCTTTTCTTCTTGGGTTTATAACTGTCACCTATCTTTTTCAAAAGATCTGCTTGTGTTTCCTCAACAGATGAACCAGGTTCATCTGTTTGCTTTCCAAGATTTACCATCCCTTCAGCGGCTTCTCCAGATCCACTTTCCCCTGTTTTTTTTTTTTGCGCTTTCTTCCACCTTTTCTGACTCAGCTCCACTGATAGCCACTCTAACAGTTTCATAGGTCGGTGAAGAGTCAACCACTCCTTTCCATTTTCCCTTCTCATCACTTCGTACTCCCTCAATCTCTTTTTCTTTTTCTATTTTATTTTTACCTCCTCTCCTTCTGGACTCAGGCGTTTCCACATCCACCACAGACCCAACCAATATGAACCTATTTTCTAAATCTTCAACCACATCAGAGATGACCCCAGAAGAAGGGTTTGGGACAGATGTTACCTGCTCAGAATTGGAAGACCCAGTTTCTTCCCCCTTAGTCACCGACATGAAAGAGTTATTAGAATTTTGGGATTCTTGGGCTTAGCTTGCTTGAAGCTGGGCATTTAATTTCCTTGAAAGCGTACCTCCAGCCACAATTTTTCGAGCAAGCATTTTTTTCTCGTCTTCTCCTAAGTTGGGGGATAGTGGAAGAAGAAGAACATGGAGGGGGTGTACCAGGATTATCACCGGGGTTAGTCATTTTTGAGTTTGGTTCTGTAAGGAAGGGTATAATTCGGTTGAATTTTGAAGGCAAAGAGAATAGAGAAATTTCGACGGTTATTAGAAATTATGAAAGAGTGGCAGGATGATGATGAGGGATTTAAAGGGAAAGGGCAACTAATGCATAACGATATCTTTAGGAGTCAAACTTTGAATTCCTCTGGACCTCTTCACTTGAGGTGTTCCTTCATGAGCCACTTGAAAAGTGTCCCAAATATCCTTAGTAGTAGTACAAATTTGAATTCTGATGTACTCATCTGGACCAAGTCCACACACAAGTCATTTCTTGGTCTTGGCATTTTTCTCCCATTTTCTCAAGTCCTCAGCAGTGCAATCACCTCTTGTTTTTGGCACATCTACTCCTTCAACATTCTTCTTCAGAGAATCCAGGGGACCATCAGTGACTATATCACATAGCTCATAATTTTCTCCAATGATATGGTCTCTCATTCTGTTCTTCCACCAGGAGTAGTACTGGCCATTGAAGACTGGTGGCGTAGCAGTTGATTGTCCTTCCCAATTTTCAGGTGGTGCACTCATCTTGATCTTCTCCTAAGGTGTTAGCCTCTTCAAGGATAAACTGCTCTGATATCAATTGATGGTTTATACTTCAATAGCACACAAGAGGGGACGGGTGTTATTTGTGTGGTGTCCAATTTTTCGCGTGCACAGATTATAGAAGGACATGGTTCTTCTATTTGTTCCTAATACTACTGTTGCGGAATAATAAGTACATAAATTAAAGAACACATATTTTTAAGTGGAAAACACCTGGCTCAAAAGGTGAAAAAAGACCACGACCTACTTCCCAGTAGAATTTTTCCTAAATCTCTTTACTAAATCAGTGAGCCAAAAAACTACATTTACAAAAAACTCTTTTGTAAACCTAGGACAAACTCTAATCCCTTGTAGCAAATAACCTTTAACTGTTTGCGACAACTTCAAGTTAACTCTAACTTGAATACACAAAGTACCTATTACAAATGCTTCAAGATAAAGCTGAAAGGTACAATATAAAACCACCTACTACAAATGAACTAGACTAAAAGAGAGACGCTTGGAACTGGTTCTTCTAGCTGGTTCAAGTAGCTTCAGGTTTGCACACTTAAATCTCACACGAACTGCTTGCAAACTTACCTTGATATTTTTCTCTCAATTCACGATTAACCTCTTTTTTTGTGCATACCTGTACAATAAGAACATCCTTCAATATATAGGGTTAGTAGATAAAGAATTAACTAGATTTCTAATGCTACTCTTCCTTGGTGGAAGAGTTCTAGTTAATCTCAACTCCTAAATCCCTCCTTATCATGGATAATGTTCTCTTTGAGTGAGGAGTCCTTCTCCTTATCATTTATGCAATCTTTTCGATCAGGAGATATTTATTATGTCAGAATACGTTTATCTCCTACATGTGTATCTCATGTGCCTTGACTCTGATGTGTCTATGTCTACCAATGATGGACCTGGTTCATTTCTGAGTTCCTTTGTCAATCTTCAAAACTATTCCTTTTTCTTGGGCCAACATATATTTATCGAGCTAGGTACAGGTCCACTGCCCGCTAATGCAAGTCCTAACATCTACTAATTAGACGTAAGAATGGTGTGGAGCCATTTTTTATAGCTAATGGAACTCCTCTCCATCCCATTCTCTCCATTTCTCCAAGTTCCTACTTGGATAAAAGCCCCATGGCATAGTTAAGAATTGAAGGTTGAGATTTAATTAACTAAGCAAGGTTTTAATCATAGTTAGGATAATTAATATTTTTTTATTAATTCTTAAGTTCCCAATTATTCTTCTTTTTCCATTTTTCTGAACTTCCATAATTTCTTAAGTTTCCGATAATTATTCTTTTTTTTTCAATTTTCTGAACTTTCATTATTTAAAAAAAAAAAGCTAATCTTTATTTGCTTCAGAGCTAAATCCTTCGTGGTAGCTAATTTTTAAGAAGATTGTCATCTCTGCAGGATTAAATTTTTGCAATGAAGAGATAGCTTGATGGAATTTTAATGTCAAACAGACTCATTTTAATTTATATCTGGCAAATCTTGTATTGTACAGTTCTTTAATTCTTATTATAATTAGTTAGAGTTCACTTTTAATATTTCCTATTTGAATGGGAATATGATGATTATTTCTGAGAAGATGTAAATATATAAAGGGGGGGAAATATTTGTGAGACAATTTTCTAATTTTTATTTGGAGATATCACAATTGGAAGAAGATCTCGTACAAATGGCAAAAGGAACGACATATCGGAAATGAATTTAATTACTCCACGATAGAGAAAGAAATTTTTAATATATTTAAGAAAGAGATAATTTGCAGCTAGATTATGATATTGCAAAAACATTTGGAGCAACAATAAGGATATATTGATTATCCTAACAATAGGTAGAACCTTGCTCTGGTTAATTAAATCTCAACCTTTAATTCTTAACTACATGTCATATGGCTTCCATCCAAGTACAAACTTGAAAAAATGAAGAGAAAGAAAAAAGTAGAGGAGTTCCATCCACTTTATATCCTTTAACTATCATTTGAAATATAACTGAAAAATATTGAGCCAAGTTGATATGTAATGTGTGGAAATAATAGGGACTAAAGTGTACATAATGAAAGTTAGTACCTAATTTAACTAATTAGGTGAATTAGTTATTAGTTAGATATAAGAAGGTACATAGTTATCCTTCTTCTTCTTCACTTCTGTACTTCGACACTTCTTCTTCTCCAAGTCAACAATGGAGATTTTATGATTTCTCTTTTCCTCTCTCTTCTACTCTCATGCATGTCTTCCTTAGCTAAAGTTTGATATGGTATCATAGCTTTCGATTCATTTCCGATGTGTCACTCTTCCTTGCGTTGATCTTATAACTCCAATTTGAATTTCGTTGGTCTCAATTCGTCGCGATCGTCGTCCGAAGCTAGGTTTTCAATTAAAAGCAGAAAATGGATGTTAATGAAGGATCGAGTGCTGAGATTGTGCTAGGACAAACTCCTTCTCTGTATTTGCGACCTTCAGACACGCCGGGAGAGCATCTGATTGAATTCAAGTTGATAGGGACTGAGAACTACAATTTGTGGTCTAGATCTATGAGAATTAGGTTGTTCACGAAGAACAAAATCGGATTCATCAATGGATCATGTAAGAAGGAGAACTTTGAGCAGAACCTACATGATTAATGGGAGAGATGTAATGCTTTTGTACTCTCATGAATTATGAATGTTGTTTTCAAAGAGCTCTATAGTGTTGTGGTCTATGGATTTTCTACATGCAATGTGTGGAAGGATCTAAAGGAGCGATTTGATAAAAGGAATATTTCTAGGATCTATAATCTGCATCAGGAGATTATTGCTCTTAAGCAAGGTCTAGCACCAGTTTCTGTCTACTATTCCAAACTAAAGGATCTATGGGATGAGTATGATGCTATGACACCTACTCCTTCATGTCCATGTCCTGAATCAAAGGTGTTTCTGGAACATATTCAGCAACAACGTTTGGTGCAATTTTGAGTGGTCTCAATGAATTGTTTGCTCAAGCTAAAGGGAAAATATGTTGATGATCCCAACTCCAAACATCAATGAGGCTTATGCAATGGTTGTGCAGGATGAGAGTCAAAGAGCCAAGGCAACTAGAATCAACATTTTGGAAATAGGAGCTCAAGCAATTGTATATAATTCTGGTCATGCAGCTAACTCAATGGCTTCACATGCAGGTTATGGAGCTAATCCTGTAGATCACAACACAGGGCAGGCATACAATGGAGGCTACAGGCAGAGGAATCAATTGTATTGTGATTATTGCAAGCTTAAGGGACACACTAGGGATGTGTGCTACAAGCTTGTGGGGTATCCTGCTGATTTCAAACCAAAGAAGAAGACCTTTGGAAAGAACATAGTTTTTGCTCATCATGTGCAGATTGACAAACTCAAATGCTTTGATGAGAAGACTGAGAGTGCAAGAGCTACACCTGCAAGAAAGTTCTTCACACAAGAACAATATCAACAGCTATTGCAAATGCTGAATCAGACTAATGTCGACACTTCAACTGATGCAACAACTCATACTAAGATCACAAGTATTCCAATGTCACTTCTAAGTATGATCAAGGGAAATAGATTAATCATAGACTCAGGAGCTACAAATCATATGGTGTCTAGTCTGCATTTGTATATTGATTATGTGGAGTTTTCTGAAAGTAGTTCAAGAAAACTTCAGTTACCTACTGGAGAGACAAGTGTAATCACACACTTAGGGACTTCCAGCATACTAAATGGGATAATGATCAAGAATTTGCTCTATATACCTAAGTTTAGGTACAATCTATTGTCAGTGTCTAAGTTGACCAAGGATTTGGGATTATTCCTTGCCTTCTTTCCTGCCTGCTGTATATTCTAGGACATTTGCAGTGGCAAGGTGAAGGGGATTGGTAGAGTGGAGCATGGGTTGGATGTGTTAGGCCAGACTATCAGAAATGACACACAAGAAGGACTGCATGTTGGGCTTATATCTTCTACACTGCCTATAAATAGAATAAATGTTGCCTTATGGCATAAAAGACTAGGACATGTACCTATGGAGACTATGAAAAGGATGCATATGTTTGCAAACACAAAGCTTGTCAATTGTGATGATCACTGTTCTGTCAGTCCTTTGGCCAAACAAACTTGCTTGCCTTTTCCAGATAGTACTAACAAAAGTGATGCAGTAGGTGATATTGTTCATGCAGATGTGTGGGGACCTTTTAGGGTACCTACTCATGATGGTAAACGATATTTCTTAACTTTGGTGGATGATTTTAGTATATTTACTTGGGTGTATCTTATGAATTCTAAGGATGAATCAACTGTGGTGTTAAAATTCTTTATTGTTATGCTAAAAACAAAATTTTCTTCCACTGTTAAAGTTTTTAGAACAGATAATGGAGGAGAGTTTTTTAGCAACCAGCTTAAGGAATTGCTTAACTCATAAGGTATTACTCATCAAAGCACTTTTCCTTATACCCCTCAACAAAATGGGGTAGTAGAGAGGAGACATAGATACATATTGGACACTGCCAGGTCCTTGAAGTTCCAAGCAAATTTGCCTTTGAAGTTTTGGGGAGAATGCATCATGACTGCAGTATACTTGATCAACAGAATATCTTCAAGAACATTGGGTGGTAAATGCCCATTTGAGTTGGTGTTTAACAAGGCTCCTTCACTGGATCACATCAAGGTGTTTGGATGTCTATGCTATGCTGCAAACCTAAAGAAGAGGGATAAGTTCTCATTCAGAGTTATCCCTGTTGTATTCTTGGGTTACTCTTTAACTCAAAAGGGCTATAAATTGTTTGATCTAACTATCATGTTGTTTTTGTAAGCAGGGATGTTAATTTCAAGGAGGACATTTTTCCTTTCATACAGCCATCAATTGAATCTAGACATATGGATCCATCTACACATCCAAACCTTTATGTTCCCATCACAGATGAGGATGCTCATCCATCACCACATACAGCTTCTTGGGATGATCTCATAGTTGATATGATGCATGTTGATCACTCACTTCCAGTTACACAGGAAGACATCCTGCCTAACAATCCCATTGATGATCCTCCCATATCACCCATTGTAGATCATACTGCACCACCACTTTTCCCTGTTGTTGATCCCTCTACTTCAACACATTCATCGCCAGTTCAACATGGAAGTAATCTTGAACCTCGTGGAACCACCATACTTTCTAGACCTCCCATTTGGACGCGGGACTATGTGAGTACAAACAAGACTGCCTATCCTATCTCTAACTGTGTCAGTTATCTCCGGCTGAAACCTCACTATTCCAAGTGCCTGGTTGCTTATTCATCTGAGATAGAACCAAGATCTTTTGCTGAAGCTTCCAAGGATCCTAAATGGGTTGAGGCTATGCAAAAAGAGATCCAAGCACTGGAGGACAATCAGACTTGGATCTTGGTGCCATTACAAGCTGGGAAGCAGCCTATAGGGTGCAAATGGGTATTCAAGATCAAATATAAAGCTTCTGGTGAGGTTGAAAGATAAAAAGATCGACTTGTAGCTAAGGTATACACACGGAGGGTCTTGATTATACTGAAACCTTTTCACCTGTTGCTAAAATGGTAACAGTGAGATCTATTGTGGCACTAGCAACTACTTCTGGGTGGCCTCTGTATCAAATGGATGTTCACACTGCATTCTTACAAGGAGACTTAGTTGAAGAAGTCTATATGTTGGTTCCTCCTGGTAGGGGTGTGCATTCGAATCGGTTTATCGATAAATCGAATCGATTATTTGTTATCGGTTTATCGATTTATCGATTTCGATTTCGAAATTTTCCTTATCGAGTTATCGATTTCGATTTCGATTTTGTCCTCTTCGATTATCGGTTTATCGATAAACCGATAAGATATACTAAAAAGACAAATATACCCTTATTCTCAAACTAAAAAATTTATACTCGTTGATGTGAAATCCAAGTGCTATTTTATATAATATAATATGTGTAGGAAATCATTTGCAAGTTGTATTGCGAGTTGCAACTTTTCGCCATCTTTCATAGGAGTACCTAATTTCTTTCAAACTTGACCGACATATATATAGTTCATCATTTATTTATATCCCTTTTCTCGTCTGCACGTCCCTCTTGAAATTAATGATTCACCTTTAAAATGTCATAATGACCACATAACAATATTTTTTAGTTTCTTTTGACTTAACTGCAGATTCATCCAATGATATACGAGCAACTCATATATATCTATATATATAATTATAATAATCAGGTGATGCTAACGATCACTGTGCTAGCTGTAACATTAAATTAAAAAAATTGGCAGTAAGATTATAGTAGTCACACTGTGTAAGCCATACAATGGTACCACATTAATTACGATACCCTCTATAAAAAGATGTAATATAAAAATAGAAATTATTATTATTATTATTATTATTATTATTATTATTGCAAATCCTGAGGAGTTCGGATTTATATTTTACAGATCCAGAGAGGTTCAGATTTGCAAGGGAGACGTCATTTGGACGTAGGCATTTGCGTTTCTGGAGCATAAATTTTAGCTTCTTTTTGTCCATATTAGTTAGGCGTGTTTATAGCGATATACTTTCCGTGGAATCCCGCAAATTTTTTTATTGGTGTAATCAATAACCGAATCGATAAGCCCCAAATATCGATAAATCGAAATCGAAAAAATCGAAACCTTATTGAAACTATAACGATAAGCATATGTACAAATCGATAATCGATAAGTAATTATCGATAAGGGTCAAAATCGAATCGATAAATCGAATGCACACCCCTACCTCCTGGTTTCTCTAAGGGTGTTTCCAAGCAGGGGGAGTACCTTGTGTGCAAGCTACATAAGTCTTTATATGGCCTAAAACAAGCATCTCGACAATGGAACATCAAGTTATCTGAAGCTCTACAGACCATGGGATTCTCTCAAAGCCACTATGATCACTCTCTATTCATTATGAAAACAAATGACTATCTTGTCTTGGTACTGATATATGTGGATGATTTGATAGTCACTGGGAATAATGTTGAGGCAATTAGCAAGACAAGAGCCAAACTGCAGCAGTTCTTTAGAATAAAGGACCTTGGAGAACTGAAGTTCTTTCTTGGGATTGAGTTTGCTCGATCCAACAAGGGAATTTACATGAGTCAACGCAAGTATGCTTTGGAGCTAATTGCAGAACTTGGATTGGCTGGGTCTAAACCTTCTAATACATCACTAGAAGTGAACTAAAAACTCACTTCTGCTGATTATGATAGATTGTTCTCCTCTCCTAAAGATGCTGCACATGATCCTATGTTGGAAGATGCAGGTGAATTCCAAAGATTGGTGGGAAGGTTGTTGTATCTAACAATGACCAGGCCAGGCATCTCATTTGCAGTACAGACTTTGAGTCACTACATGCATGCTCCCAATCAGTCCCATTTAGATGCAGCAAGAAGAGTAGTCAGATACATCAAGAGTGCACTAGGACAGGGATTGTTATTGCCTTCATCAGGAGATGGCACTTTGAAGGCATTCTGTGATGCTGGTTGGGGGGCATGTCTCCAAACTAGAAGGTCAATCACTGGCTATTCAGTGTTCTTTGGAGATGCTTTGATCTCTTGGAAATCAAAGAAGTAGAAGACTGGGGCAAGAAGCTCAGCAGAAGCTTTTAGAAGTATGGCTTCAACTGCAGCAGAAATTGTGTGGCTCATTGGTCTGTTTGGAGAATTGGATGTTAAGCTGCAATTGCCAGTGAATCTGTTTTGTGATAGCAAGGCAGCTATCCAAATCGCAGCAAATCCTATTTTTCACGAGCGGACTAAGCACATTGACATTGATTGTCATTTATTAGGGAGAAAATAAAGGCTGGCATCATCAAGACTGTGCATATAAACACTAAGGAGCAGGTAGCAAATTTATTAACAAAAGGACTTGGTCGAGCACAACACTATCATTTTCTTAGCAAACTTGGAGTGAAAAACATTTTTCTACCCTCCAGCTTGAGGGGGAGTATTGAGCCAGGTTGAAATGTAATGTGTGGAAAGAATAGGGACTAAAGTGTACATAATGAAAGTTAGTACCTAATTTAACTAATTAGGTGAATTAGTTATTAGTTAGATATAAGAAGGTAGTTATCCTTCTTCTTCTTCACTTCTGTACTTCGACACTTCTTTTTCTCCAAGTCAACAATGGAGATTTTCTAATTTCTCTTTTTCTCTCTTCTACTCTCATGTATGTCTTCCTCACCTAAAGTTTGATAATAGCCATTTTTTAGTTATAAAGAATCTTTTGCCCTTGTCTAGCGACAGAAACTTGCTTTTTCATTGTCTCCGTTTTTGTTTTTTATCATCAAAACACTGTCCAAGAGTTTGAAAACTTTTAAACGTGTAACTCCTATATGTGAATTCACATTGTGTTAGAGTGGAGCATGAATCATATATGTTCAAACTTCAGGACAATATTCTAGAGTATTACTTTTATAAGTTGTCACTTTATGCTTTTCCTTTCTCATATAGTTAAATATTTTCTTCTATTAACATGAGTAATACATTAATTATTCTGACATTTGAATGTCTATCGCCAAACTACTATTCAAAACAAGCTACTCCACTTTCTCTTGATTAAGATTTTTACACGGTTGAGCATTCCTTCAGAATTATTTTAAAAAATGGCATCATTCTTTGTTTATTCCATAAATAACAATATTTTTTTACAGATTAAGCACACAATTAATGAGTAAACATAATGCACCAATCGTGGAATTGGTCTTATCCTTATTTTATGTTTTCATACTCTTTCTCCTCTTATCCAAATTTCATTTAGCATGCATATCTCACTCGTCTTGTTAGAGGTGAAAGTAGGGGAGTCCAAGTGATTTTTTTGATAATTTATTGCCACTGTGCATATAATATATACAAGGTATATAATGGTATTAATTCATAAGAAGTGCATATACAACATATAGGAGTCGTATATTTTTCAAATATACGATGTGTATATATGTAATAAAATATATACAGAATTTATCATATGCATTTTCTGTATATATATCAAATATACTACTAATATAAGTATAATAATTTTCGTATATATATATATATATATATAATACACGTACAATAATTTTTTACATATAAAATATATGGTTTATATACATGTAATACCAAAAATTGGGTGGTTTATTACTAGTTTATAATTTTTTTGACAAAGCCAAAAAAACAAAAGAATTTTTCAACTCATTGCACAAATTTATTGTTTCTGAAAAAAGATTATTTCTACTCCAAATAATTAAAAAGAAAATGGAGAGAAGTATGATGGACTAAAACATAAGAAGCACGACTTGAAACATGAGCAAAAAGGATCCCACGTATAATAACTTATAATTAATTACAGCCACCATAATTGGAATTGAGAGAAATATTAAAAATCATCATTACCATTTGCCAATAAAATAAGAGAAACACTCCTAAAAGATAAAAGTCTATCTTGCGTGAAATTAGCAAACGGCAACATGAATTTCTCTGGAATTGGGGTGATGAGATGTCGGTTTAATAGATAGAGTGACTGAAATGCAAATACATGGTAGCCAAAATTGTAAATTAAGATAATCTGCTAAGGTAGTGTAAATTTTTTACATTATTCCCTAGTTATCTGTTTTTCTCATTTTGATTTTTGAAATATAAAGGATCGGGCTTTTTTCACTTTTAGCCCGCACCAGCAAACTATTTACATTTGATAATCGAAAAAGTATATAAAATTTATATAACTTTTGGATATATATACATAATAAAAAAAAATATACAACAAATATATACTTTTTCGGTTATTATTTTGAAAGCGGTTATACAGTGTCAATTTTCCTAAAAGATCAGTCGGCCCACAAAAGATGCTCATGCATTCTCCGGCCCACTAGCTATCCGACCTTTTTCCTTGGCCGCAAAAGGTATCTAATTAGGCTATCTTATTAATAGTTATTTGCCTTTCGTGTCTGTTAAAGAGATCTCACAAGCTTAAGTCACACATGATATTTAGTACTCAATATATATTTCGTGGCGTATAAACTAAACTAAATGAATTAGAACAAAACAAGTGAAGGACTAATATATGAATTATATCACCTCTTCTGTCTTTGCATTAACTGGTCAATAATAAATCATATAGCCGGTAAACATGTTCTCTCTTTGTCTTAATATTAATATGAGCATCGTTTATCTTCACTAAGGAAGTGTACAAACTAAAATGCATTCCTTGTTTCATTTATCTGTGGCGAGTATTTTTAATTGTGAAAGTAAAGACTAAACATGCATAGATTTATTTCTCTTAAAAACAAAATTTACATATTGCAACTTACATTCTAAATGATGAACGTATATATATTTTTCATCCATTGATGAGTCATGTAGTTGATGTATTTTGTGTGTGTGTGCGCGGTGGGGGGTTCAACCATTCATTGCCGACTCTACATGTGATTTATAATATTTCACGTGGGAATATCCCGCATTGCTTGATTTTCAGCATTAGAAACATGTGCTTGAAATAAACGAGTGGCCAAAAAATGAGGGAGTTTATTTCGTATGACTTTTGTATTGTAAAAGTGTAAACATATTTTCCTTTTATTTTTTCTCAAGAAAGACCTTACAAGATGCCTCACCTTTCCAACTCCTCGAATTCGTACATCTGTCTTTTGTCATCGAGTGTGTGTCTATGTTTGTTTTTAAAGGTGAGTTTCGCTTGATTTCGACGTGTAATTAATATTTTGTGTTGAGATTAACAATGAATGGAGAAAACCACATTTCTTTTTAGACATTTTGTGTTAAGATTGCAAATGCACGAACTGTCTTGAACGTCCCGCATTTCACCTAATTTTGTTTCCTTATCAATCTGAAACTTAACAAGAAAAGAAAAGAGGTTTAAGTTATTTATACTGATATTGGAAACAAATATTAGTATAGAACGCATTTACTCCATACTCTTCTGTCAATTTAGCAATTATAATATTGATCGTGGAGATTTACTTGTAATTATAAGTGAACCAACATAAAAGACACATGGTAGAAGGGGTCCACAAATCAAATTCATCTTCTACTACCAGCTAATTCTGAAAGCACTACACTAATTGGTAGTAATGACAAAAGCAAATAAAGAACGACTTAGATAATTGTCCAACAATGAAATCAGTTTACGTTGTATCACACGCGCGACAATGACATACTAGTACATGATAAGGATAGCTAGCCTTCTTAAACAAGGATCAGGCCTAACACTAACTTATGAATAGTTAATGAATTGCTAAATTAAGGTTGTTTTGGAAGTTAATTCTTTGCTCGCAAGTAACTTACACTAAGGGAAATAATAAAGTAATACTAGTTGAAAAGATGAAATAATTAATTAATATTATGAAAAAAAAGTAGATGTGAACTGATAGGGACCATGTGGAGACTTCCTTTGGAGGATTCAAGAGTTAGGCTTACGTCGAACTTCAAACATGCAAGGCCATGCACAAATATAGTTAAATATGGAAAGCTACGATTGATTTTGCCAAAAATAGCTATATTGCCTTTCCATGTGTCTATTTTCCATTAATTTAGTTTGGTATATGCTGGAGATGAATATTTTTATGCTTGTTTTATTATCTATGGCTATATATATGTGTCATATTCTCTGCACGCATGCCCCATATTTCTGCATGATGCATTTCTTTGCATTCTATTTTTTAAAATACTAAAAATGTAAAGAAAAATATATTCATTCACATTAAAATAACTTAAAGATAAATACAATAACAAGCATTTAAAAGACTCATAATACAAGTAACTTTTTTGCGTTTATTGTGTCAAAATTTATTTACACTGATAGTGGATAATTAGGTACGAGTAATTACTCTAACATTCATGACTCGAAAGGCTAATCCTCTAGGATACACATCAAAGATTAATGTTCCAAAGAAATAATGAAAGTACCAAACCCCTAATAGCACTTCAGTTGTCTAATCACAATATTAGTGTCTTTGTCAAACAGAATTAATTCCCATCAACAAAAGTACTTAGCTTAATTAGATGTGTAGTTGGTGAGTTGCACTTTCCTCAAATGATTACTGCAAGTACACTAGACTCGGATTATATTTTGGAGATCTGATTAAGACACATAATCATTGCTTGACCATGACTTTGTCTTAGTAACTTCTAACTAGACTTGATCAATACAAAATCATTAAAAGAAGGCTTTAAAAAGCGATTATTTGATGGATTAGGTAACCATCATCTCTCCTTTGCCAAAAATTTGAATTTACTTTTAGATATGTATATTGATGGTTTATTCCCAATTATAAGAAAAGCTTCTAGCGTAGTAATAAAATCATAGGCACGTCCACGCATCTATATATTATATGAACAGGGGTTATATTAGAGTTTGTTGTATTACACAGTGAACAACTTAACTCAGGAACCACAATATGGGGGAATATATTATGGGGAAATTTAGCACTCTATATATATATATATAAGTGTGCTAGCTATTTATATCTA
Source organism: Nicotiana undulata (assembly GCA_005239495.1). Taxonomy (NCBI): domain Eukaryota; kingdom Viridiplantae; phylum Streptophyta; class Magnoliopsida; order Solanales; family Solanaceae; genus Nicotiana; species Nicotiana undulata. The sequence continues at coordinate 37,321 of ML295952.1, read as the reverse complement.
GCAGCTTAAATTTATAGTACGTACTAAGTGGGGGTTGAATCTAGGGGTTTAACTCAAATAAAAATATTCAATAACATACTTAATCGCCGTTAAGCAATTGCATGGACCAGATATCCTCCATGCTCCAAATGTTGTCATTTGTTTCAGTGAGAAAAGGGCCTTGAAAAGTAGTGTCAATATTCGCAGAGTATGAAGTTGGAGAGTAAGTCTCTGCTGGACCAGCAGAAGACATATGGCTACTGCTTCCTTCTTGATGATCATTTTGCTCTGAATTAGCTGCTTGTCCATTCATGTTTTCTGCTTGCTTTATGTGCTTCTGAATCCTTGTCCTCCAATAGTTCTTTATCTCGTTATCTGTTCTTCCAGGCAAATGCTTTGCAATTTTTGACCACCTGTGTCAAAAAACAGATTCAATATTTCGAGTCAGTACATGGTTTTTGAGCCAAAAGCAATGGATTCAGTTGAATATGTCCTAAATCTGCATCTGACCTCGACGTCTAGAACTGTTATCAACTGTGATATTTCCTTCCATAAATATATATTACCAACGCAAAAAGAGGATATATGCTAACAAATATCTTGAAAGAAAGCATAATGAAAAAGCTCATTGGACATGAGGGAGGACAAATTATCTTTAAGAACAGATATAAATTAAAGTAATGAATACACAAGGTCCTATAGTTAACACTTTAATATTCAGTAACATCTTTAACATGAGACTGAAATATACATGGTTACTAGATCTTCTAGATCACAATAAAGAAATAATATAAAGTATTAATTTCC
>ML295952.1:0-36432 GCA_005239495.1 Nicotiana undulata | reverse complement strand
AAAAAATAATTTTCCCCCCCCCCCCCCCCCCCAAAGATGTTGGTAATAAGAGTGTCAATATGTTTATGGCCCACAAAGTTAGATTACAGGTTTTTCATAATTGAAATAAGCATTTCAATCACGTTTGTGGTTGAAATATAATGCCTGTCATGTTCTGTGGTTGAAATTCAAAGTCACGTTTGCCTCCTTCTCCTATTTATTTAAACGAAACTCAACATACAAAACGTTGAAACTAGAGAAATCCTCCCCACTCCAATTACACTTAAAACTTCTCCAATAGTAGAGTCACCAATGCCTCCAAAAGAGTAACAAATTGAAAGAAACCATCAAACATTAGAGTAAGCTGAAGACGATATATGCCAAGCTGATGAAGAATACAGAAGTCTTTGCAATGCCTAATAATCGTCGCCAACTTGTTTTATGGTAACGTTTTAGTGTTACATTATATACACTATCGTTCAATATTTCAAGAAATTTTTTGGAAAAAAAACAATTTTGATGATTGTCACATACAATTGTATATACTCAGTCACACATCAAAAGAATATCTTTTCCTTTAACCTCTTGCAATTGAAGAAAAGAAAATATATTTGATAAACGACTTCTTGACTGATGAAATAAAGCCCCTTTTGTAGCACTTAGGATTTGACTAGCAGCTGATGACTTAATAAATATACAACAACAAAAATTTGTCTGCTTTTACTTTTGAAAATGCAATTTATCACCCTTGTAAAATTTCTTGCATTATATATCTAGTGATTAATTTTGTGGGCCAAGCAGCTAGCTAGTGTCTTCTTTTTGTTTCTGTATTTTCCTTTAAGCCTGCAGAAACAAGCACTACCAAAGTGCTAATCTTAATTAACCTCATGTCAACATATAATAACTTACATAAATTATAAAATTAGCATAATTTTAATTATTTAATTGCAATTTATATCTTAACACAAGTTGTCTCTTTTCGTCTTTTCGTTTTCTTGAGCAGAGGGTTTATCGGAAACAGCTTCTATATCCATCGGAATAGAGGTAAGGTCGGCGTACACATTATACCCTCCCCAGACCTCACTTGTGGGATTATACTGGGTTGTTGTTGTATATCTTAACACAGGCTAGCAACTTCTTATTGGATTCTAGTTTTTCAATCATGGTGTTAAAACACTGATGATCTTGTTTTCACATACTAATTATTTTCTGTTATGTTTAACTATCTTGTATCCCAAGCCCATTAGTTCAGACTAGTTTAGATTTGCGCCAAGAAGGTAAAGCACAAGTTATCAAGAAAATCTTCATTCTTATCACTCAAATTCAAGATATCTAATGGCGGAGAGATCACGATCATCCAATGGGATTAATCATGTAAGTACTTCTTCCGATTTAACTTAAATGATACACTTTCTTTATAAGTTTGTTTAAAAAAGAATGACATGTTAACATTAAACTTTTCATTTACTCATTTTATCTTTAATGAAAAAGCTTTTATAATAATACAAATGTCATGACCCCACAAAGCTTTTACCCCTTAATCTTTTAAGACCACAAGTTTCAAAAGTCTCTCTCTTTTTTCTTAAATTCCGTATCGAGTCAAATTACCTTATCTAAATTAAAACGGGAAGTATTATAAAGGTAAAATTTTCTAATGTACGGAAAAGGGCCCATTGTCTTTAAAAACCAACAAAAACATAAGGTAGCTGTCGATTTCATAAGCAACTTGGAGGTGGGAGCTTCTCTTTCAAAACTAGAGATAGCAGTTAAAGGTCTTGACATGTGACTAAAATGAAATCGGTTCTTCTAAAAAAGGAAACTTCTATCTTTCTGGCTTTCTTTGAAAACGTGTTCCATATCCACTGCTATTATGTAAGACCGAATTCTTGTCTCACCGCTGTCCTTTTCTACTTAGTTTAATGGGAATACGAATGAAGTACATGTAATCATATTCTTTTGCCCCCTTCTTTAACCATAATTTTCTTTCTAATAATTGTGGAAGTGACACACTTCATACAAGTTAATCAACATCCGAAGATTACTTTTAATGTGATGATTATTAGCTTAAAGATTTATCTTAGGTTGTCAAACTCAAGTAATAAAGCATAAAATATAGTTTTAAAAATAATTTCCTTAAAATTGAAAATAATACAAAATGTGCTTAATCATTAAGAAAATAAATACTTGAACAAAATAAGCTTCTTGTATGGGAAATAAATTCTTGAAAAACTATATGCTTTATTATTAGAATGGTTTCTTTAGTATATATACGGTATAGCTCGATAATAGATCTGAAAAATAAGCTTAAGAAAAGAAAAATAATCATTTTTAAATTTTATTCATGGAAGACATAGGGTAAATGAGGGGTTTAGGAAGAAGAACTTTTAATAGGACCAAAAAAAAAAAAAGGAAAATCAAACTTATTTGGAACAAAATTTAGCTGCCGTAGCTATAGATTATATTCCCCACGTTTGAATTCTAAGATCTTCAGTACGTAGCCATAAACATATAACACGTTTTAAATACTCACCTTCTTTCATTCCAAATCTAGTACCATGAACAGGTTATGGGCTCAGAATCATTTTGGAACAAAATTTTGAGCGGCTCTCTTTGTCCACTCAACAAATAAAACACATGGGAGAATCAAAACTTGATGGAAAAAATTCCATTATTTTTTCTTTTGCAATTGAATTTTATTTACTTTATGTACTACTCTTTAGAAATACTCACCTGTTTCCCCACTTAGCATGCAGTTCCATTATCAAAAGTTGTTCTTCAGGTGTAATATTTCCCCTCCGGACATCAGGCCGGAGATAATTTAGCCACCGGAGCCGACAGCTTTTTCCGGTACGTTTGAGACCTAGAGAAAGAATATTGAGACATATAAAAAGTGTTCCTGCATATAACAAAATGATATCTAGGGTTTTGTTACTGGCAAAGGAAGGGGTAAAAAATTACCAGCAGATTTAGCTAAGGAATTCCAAACACCTTCACCATGATTAGCAATGTAGTTAATGAGAATTAAATCCTCTTCCATAGTCCAAGGTCCTTTCCTTACTTCAACATCTTGAGAGTTGCATGGTTTTTTATCCATCTTTTTTTAAAGATGAAGAAAAAAGGAGAGAGAGCAAGAGATATGGGATAGGAGTGAAGATATGTGGTACTTTGAGACAAGGAACTAATGTGGTTGGGCAGATATTTATAAGGGTTGGCTAATAACAAAATTTGCTACCAGTAATTTAGTCTTTAATATTTGCGACATAAGAGAGCTTTTAACCTAACTTGCTTTATTATAAAATCACAATAATCTTCATATAACTCTTTAATGAAGACAGTAATAGACTTAAAACTATGCGGGCATACATGACAGCTATTGATGTGATCATGCATGGTCACGATATGTACCTCCGCCAGCAGTGCACAATTCTAGAATGATATTTCCTTCGTCTCGAGTCGAGGGCAGTCCGGTGTACTAAGCTTTTGCTAGCGGAAGGGCCTGATCACAAGAGTCTATTCTATACAGTCTTACCTTGCATTTCTGCATGAGACTGTTTTCATGCCTCGAATCCGTGATCATCTGGTCATATGATAATAACTTTACCAGTTACGCCAAGATTGCCCTTCGATATATCTTTCGTCTTATTTTATTTGATATCATTTGACTAGGAGTAAAATTAAACTAACTCGTACTAAATATTCACACTAAATCAACAGATACATAAATGTGTTTATATATACAATCGTCTCACTTAATAAAATTAATTTTTCGGTAAGTATTTGGCGTAAAATGCCCCGGTTAGGAAGTGTGAGAGGTTAGCAAGTACGAGAAGAGGTAGAGGGTGGCCTATGAAGTATTGGGGCGGGATGATCAGACAGGACATGGCGCGACTCCAGATTTCCGAGGACATGGCTCTTGATATATAGGAAGGTGTGGAGGTCAAGCATTAGGGTTGTAGGTTAAGGGGTAGTCGAGCGGTTTTCCTCTTTGTCCCTGTTTCCCTCTTTGTACCGGCGAGTATGTGTTTCACACTTTTGCATAATATTTGTGAACCTGCTTTTCCATTTATTTGTTGTCTCTCACGTTGCTGATATTATTTTTCGAGTTTTTGTTGTTACAGATCTAGTGTCTATGGGTTGAGGGTCTCCCGGAAACAACCTCTCCATCCCCTCCGGCGTAGAGGTAAAGTCTGCGTATACTCTACCCTCCCCAGATTCACTGATGAAATTTTTATTGGGTCGTTGTTGTTATTGTTGTATGTATGTATTTGGTGGAAACACTCACTGTATTTGATGGAACTGAAATTTAAGAATAATATAGTGAAAGTAAAATGTGATTCTTAAAAGTTGTGTTAAAATAAAAAATTCCTATCTCATTTTATTGTGATACTATTTTTATTTGGGAGTCAAACTACTTTTTCCTTGACTATCATTTAAATATTTTGACTTATTAATTAAGTTAACTTATACTCTCTCTGTTTTAATTTATTTGTTCTATTTTGACTTGACATAAAGTTTAATAAAGAGAGAAAGACTTTTAAATTTAAGGTATTAAACATGATTTAAGCTATAAAGCTTTTGAAACTTGTGGTCTTAAAAAAGTTATAACATTTATATGGTTATAATTAAGGAAACATATGAATGTGTCAATTTTTTTAAAATCGACTAACAAGAAAACAGTGTCAATCTTTTGAAAAGGAAATAATAGTACTTTTCACGTACGTAGTTTTAAATATGAACATTTTATTTAAAAAACCTTGTAAATATGTGCCCAAATTTACACAAAAGTTTAGGTGCTTTATGACCGTCATACTCTGAACTCCTCACATAAAATGAAATAATTAAAGGACGTATTAGCAGTAGAATGATACCAACGTACATGTCGATACATATCAAAATAGAAAGAGTATCAAAATATATGGAATTAACGCCATTCAAGCACATATAACAGATTAATGATCATACAGCCCAATTGTTGGATATGTTAATTATATTAGATATGTCTTAATTGTAGATTTTCAATTATGTAACTTATAGGGAGGTTTTGGTTTTATGTCCCCCTTCTATTATATATTTTCTTGATTTTATAATAAACAACGTAGGGGTTAACGCCAAATCCACAACACCTCGGGAGGTGAAAGCGCGGGTCGTTGGAATTAATTAAGAAAAAACGCCATGCAAGATAAAATCCAAAAATTTCTTTCCCCTCAGCCCCTCAATTTTTCTTAGCTGTTTTTGGTTTATTATTGAGTTTGTACAGTATACAAGGAATATTATTGAGTACCATTCTACTAAGTTTAAAGGTATTAATTGAGGAATAAAACACACCATCTCACGTGCACTCTGTATGCATGTCGATCGTACGGATAGCTAAGGCTAATAACTTTGGAAAAAGAAAAGAGTAGGTCAAATAGAAGAAAGCTATGCTGCATTTGCCTAAAAATATGGAAGATGATCTCATTTACTATAATCCATTAATATCCAGGTCATGAAAATTCTATCTCGACAATCAAAAGGAAAAAGAAAAGCCTGGGAATGCAAGCCAATAAGCTTATGGCAGACGTATTCACAGTCTCGGTCTCTCTTTGTTATAATATGCATGACTGCCTACTCAATACGAAAACAGAAAACATTAGTTCATAATGAACCTTCATATAACTTACATTTATATATATATAAGTAAGTTTCAGCTGTTTGAAACAGATATGCTTTTTAAACGGTGCATGTTTATGTGAATAAGCTATTGTTTTATTTGATTTAACTCTCACAGTAACCGTACGTCCAATTCAATGTACAGACAGACATACACACTGTTAGAAAAGATCGATAATATAATGAAGTATTATGACTGGATTTTGCAAACGGTTCAATGAACCCCAAAAATTAATAGCTGAAATTCCCTAATTTGACTCATAGAGTAGCGTATGTGAAACTGGAACAAAATGTCACCACTGTTATTACTGGTTTTAAATGTTAAACTGGATATACATAGTTGCAAAACATTTGTAACGTTCACGGCATAATAAATTTAAGCGTTTAACTTATATTGTACTCCATCCGTTCCGGATTATGTTAACCTTTGTCTTTCTGGTCCGTTCCAAAAAGAATGGCCCCTTTCTAAATTTAGAAATAATTTTGCTTAAACTTACAATTATACCTTTAACGAGAAGCTTTTATAATCACATAAATAATTTGGACCCCTTTTGACTTGTTTAGGACCACCAATTCCAAAAGTCTTCATTTTTTCTTAAACTTCATTCTCAGTCAAACATGTTCACATAAATTGGAACTAAGGGAGTAAAGAAATTTTTCTTTAGGAACTTATTCGTTTAAATTTTCAGGTAAGAAAAATATCACGTGTTGTCCCGTAAAAAAGGGAGAAGGTCCAAATTTATCCTCTCTACTTTTGAATATTGTCTATGTCTAATCTTCGTTATACTGTTCGGCCAAATTTAGCCTATCGTTATACTATCTGGCCAAATTTATCCCTACTGGTATACTATCCGGCCAAATTTAACCTTACCATCAAGAAACTTTTAAAAAATTATCCCTCAGTAGAATCTCCCAAATCATTTTAGTTAAGTCACTTATTCTTCTTCTTGATCCGCTATTTTTAAAATAGTTGGTGTTTACCTGCTTTCTTAATTGAAAAAAAGAAATAAGAGAAAAATAATAATGCAACGCTTAGTAAACAAAGTATAGTAAATTGAAGAATATGAATTGGGTAGATTGTCTAGATTTCAAAAGTATTTACAACACCCCAACTTTAATGAATTCGTTCCATCAAAGGTACGAAAACTTTGCAAGTATTAGTGATAGAAGTCGAAGTTTCTCGGAGATTTTGCATTACCCGAATTCAATTGCTTTAATCAATTTCCTATGCATTGTGCACTCTTAAGTTAGTCGACCGAATTCTATACTGACTAGACAATTTTAAAATATATTTGAAATATACATGTTCATACATGATGAGCAGTCGCATATAATGCATAACAAATAGACACACAGAATTCTGCAGTGTGTACATATAAGATTGAAAAATTATAAAAATTATAAACCATTTCCAGAACCATTATCTAAAGAAGACAAGTGGGTGCAATTGCAATTAAAAATATCCGTGAATAATTTGTGTAGTTTAGTACCTTTAGCATTCACATAAGTAGTAATTCTTAAAATAGAGGATCAAGAAGAATAACAAATGATTTAATTAAAAGGGATTTACGAGATTTTGGGTTACCTAACGGACTGAGAGATAATTTTTAAAAGTTTACTAACGGTAGAGGTAAATTTGGTCGTATAGTATGACGGTGATTAGATGTAGACAATATTCAAAAGTAGAGGTAAATTTGGACTTTCCCTAAAAAATCAGGTCCTCTTATATGAATTAGGACATGCTCCTTTCGGTTCACAATAAGTGATTTTTGGTTGTTTTCACACAGATTAAGAAATTCATCGTTTAACATTAATTAGCAATAAAATTGACCATATTAACCTTTATTATCGTTTCACATAAATACTCCTAACACAACTTTTTCTTCGTAAATAAAAGATTTTATTACTAAAATGGGTATTGAATTACAAAGCATTTGGTGAATGAGAGTTGGACAATAGTCCCAACACTTCAAGTCAGGCTTATGATAAAAAAACAACTATGAACAAACCTACCTAGGCAACCTACTTACTATTTAAGTAGGGTAGAAGCCATAATTTGCTAACCACCTTGCTACTTAGGGTTTTGACAACTTCTAAAATACCACTCTTAGATTATATGTTTGGTCACTAGATTCACAAGCTGTTGATTACTTTGAAATACTCTCATGTTCCTTCCTCTCCATATAGCATAGACTGCAGGTGCAAAATACATTCTATACACCTCAGTTCTCGTACATCTTCCATTAGAAAACTTGATTGCCCATTGTAATTCCTCTTCCAAATTCCTAGGCCTCCTGTTGATACCTTGCCATTTGAGAAGTTTCTGCCATACTTGAGCAGCCACTTTATATGCGAAGAACAAGTGGGAGTGACTTACAGTTTCCTGGCCACGCAAAGGGCATGTTGTATCGCTAGTCATCCCTCATTTACTTAGCTTATCCCTTGTATATAGCTTGCCATGAGCTGCTAGACTTAACACAAAGATCCATTTGGGTAGTCCAAGGTTGTTACATACCATTTTCCTCCAGGCCACCTTTGGAAACTCACATCTTAGCCTCTGGTAAAACTTCCTTGAAGAGAACCAATCCATGTTGTATATGTCAATTAGTTCATATCCTGCTTCCATATAGTAATTTGATGCCTTTATAATCTTCTGGATAATCCATGAAGTCTATTTTGTGATATCCTCCAGGAAGTTCCTATTAGCCCCATAATAACAGTGTATCCATTTAGCCCATAATTTGTCTTTCTTTTGGCATAAGTTCCACAGCTTTACTAATAGTCGTTTTGTTCCAAGTTGTGATGTCTAAGATATTTAGGCCTCGAGCAGTTGTTGGTTGACATACTCTGTGCCAGGCCAATAATGCTTTCTTTGAAAGTTCAGCACCACATGTCCACAAGAAACTTCTACATGTAGCTTATATGATCTGCACAACTTTCTTAAGGAGCACAAAGATTTGAGCCCAGAAGATTTGTACACAGAATAAGACAAACTTGATGAGTTGTGCTCTACCAGGACAGGGACTTAGTAGTCCAAGATTTTATTCTCTATAGAATCTTATCAAGAAGAGATTTAAATTGTACTCATGAAACTCTTTTAGAGCTAAGGGGAACCCCTAGATATTTGAAGGGAAGTTCTCATTTAGTGAACCCAAGCATCTGCAAAATTTCTTGTTGCACATCAGTGTTCATGCCTCCAAAGTAGATTGAACTTTTGGCAGGATTAGCTATGTGTCCAGAAACATTTGAGAAGTGCTGAAAGTGCTCAATCAAGTACCTTACTAATGTAACATCACCTCTACAGAAAAAAGTAACTCATCTGCAAACCCCAATTGGATGATATACAACTTGGCACACTTGGGGTGGAGTTGAAATCTGGATTTTGCCCCAGTTGTTTCAATACTCTACTCAAGTACTCCATCACAAACACAAATAGGAAGGGGGACATAGGGTCCCCGTGCCTTAAACCCTTTTTGGCATCAAAAGGTTTAGATGTCTTCACATTTATAATGATTGAGAAAGATATTGTCCTAAGGCATGTCATTATCCAGCCCACAAATACATTAGGGAAGTTCGGACCAATCAACACTCGTTCAATAAATGTCCACTCCACATAATCATATGCTCTCTACATGTCAATCTTAATCATAAATCTTGGAGAGATTCCCTTTCTCTCATAGCCCCTTACTAGTTTATGTCCCAATAAGATGTTATCAGTTATAACTCTCCCAGGAAAAAAAGGCAACTTGGCTACTGTCCACTAGATAGTCCATGACATTCTGCATCCTCTTTGTAATAACCTTGGAAATCAGTTTGTACATTATAGTGCAACAAGATATGGGCCTATACTCCTTAATATTAAAGGGGGGTTGTATCTTAGGGATCAATGTAATAGTGGTGCGGTTGATAGCCCTATACATCCATGTGATTTGAAAGAACTGGATCACAGCATCTGAAACATCCTCACCAATAATAGGCCTTTCTTGAAGAAGCAGGCATTAAAACCATCACATCTGGGGACTTTAAATCAAATATATCTTTCAAAGTCTAAGTAAACTTCTTCTCTTGTGACTGGAGATATAAGGGACAATTGGTGTTCTCTATTCAGAATGGGGCCAACAGCTAACACACTAGGTGTAGCTGCTGGTAGTTGTGTAGCACAAGTACCTAGCAGTCCCTTGTAAAATCCAATGACCTCTTCTTCAATTGCCCTGTCAGTGTATACCACATCTCCATTAGTAGTGGTCCGCCTATTAATGTGATTCTGGGCAATCCTATTCTTGAGACAAGCATGGAATAACTTGAGTTGGTTTCTCCTAGCCTCAACCATTTAACTCTAGATTGTTTCCTCAGGATACTTTTCCTCTACTAGGATCCATTCCTATAAGTTGAATTTAAGCTCTTTCTCCATATCATATAAATTTGGATCATTATAGCAGGTTCTTAGCTTCTCTTTAATATCATATAGATCTTTCTTGGTACTTTGTATCCTCTGCTCGACTTTGTAGACCCCATGATCATTCAAGGTTTTCATCCCTACCTTCATTAGTTTGAGCTTATGCCAGATTTGCTCCATATACTCCCCTTGCACAATACAATTCCACACAGTAGAGACAGTAGTAAGGAAATCTGTATGAGCAGCCAAGTGATTCAGAAACCTAAAAGGTCTTGCAACCTTTATTGGGTTCCTACTAAATGTGATGCAAAGCATGGAATGATCAGAAAATAGGGGTCTTTCGCTTCAACTGCAAGCTGGGGCCATAGAGACATCCAAGAAGGGTTGACTAGAGATCTATCAATTCTGTTGTGAATGTGTGAGTTAGTCCAAGTATAGAACCTTCCCACTATTTTCATCACGGCCAGTTGACCCCAAGAATTACTCAAAATATTTCACCTCCATATCTTGTATTTCACTTCCTCCAATTTTGTCATCAGGTTGGAGTACTGCATTGAAATCTCCCATAATGAGTCATGAGCTCTGAATATTGGGCTCCATTTCTGTCAGATAATGCCATAGATGCTTCCTATCAACAATTGTATGAAGGTCATATATTGCAGTGAATTCAAACTCAACAGTATAATCTGCACTTCTGATAGCACAATGAATAAACTGAGAGCTAGTACAAAGCATTGTAACATCAACCTGCATGTGATCCCATACTAGTCAGATCCTTCCTCGCCCATTAGTATCATAATTATCATGCCAACTCCAGGTAGGAAAGACTTTCTTTATAATATTTCAGGCATTTTGTTTAATGACCCTATGTTCTATAATGGTTGAGACTACTATTTTCTCTTTATTTACTATATTTTTGATCTCTTTGTACTTAAAAATCTTATTGAAACCCCTAACATTCCAAGTAGTAATAATAATTGATGATTGTTGTGGGCTCAAGAGGCTTTCCTCCTTTGCTAGAGCTGCATCTTGTGTCCATCTTTCCTAGGACTGCTTGCAACACCTCCTGGAATGAGATTCCTCTCATAGGGGAGAAACCATTTTCATCATCCACCGGAAAGTGACTACTTTCATCGTCTACCCGGGGCCTTGCAACTGCTTTCCCTTTTACTGTTGTCCATCCATCTTTTTCATATTCAGGAACACCCTCCACCTCTTCAGATGGCACCTCAGGTATTGGGGCATCTTTGCTTTTCCAAACTTGCTTAGTCTTCCTTGTCTCAATCTTGGCTTGCTTAGGTTGGTTCTTTACTTACTCGGCTTGACAGATATGTCCAAGTTGGCAGCATACTGGACAATACTAAGGCCACAATTCATATCTAACTTCTTGATTATAGGGCTTGCTAGATGAATCCAACACTTTGACAATTTCAGGTAATGGGACAATTATGTCCATTTCAATAAGTACTCGAGCATACGAAATCCTCTCTTTACGAGAGGTGCATTCATCAACACATAGAGGAGTGCCTAATACACTAGCTAATATGCTCAGAGAGTTGGGGCTCCAGCAACTTAGAGGTAAGTTAGGAAACGTTACCCATAGGGAAATTGTTTTGAGTATCTCCTCACTGAAATTGAAATTGGCACTCCAGGGTTTAACAATCACAGGGTTACTATTCAGCATATGAGGTCCGGACATCATCCCGATCACCACAATTATAGAATCGTATCACAAAATAACCATCGTTATGGTAGTATATGTGAGGGTTATGCGTCCACTGGCTCCCTAGGAATCTGGTGATTTCCCCAATAGTTGGAGACTCCCCAACCACGTAGAGTATCGGTGCATATTTCCAAGTCTCGGATTCTTTTTAAATCTCAGCTTTATCAAATTGAACCATTTTAACACCTTTTTTTATTATCGGAGCAATAAATTACAGATAGATACCTTTTGAAGCTAGTCAATTCCCTGTGATCAATAAATTCGCCCACGTCTTCTTCTCTTCCATAAGTGGTGGTGGTTGCTTTGTAAGCTTAGATTTCTGTGGATTAACAACTGCAGTCCACATAGAATTGAGTTTCCCAGCAAGTGGGGATGTTTTCACCTTAGCCATTCCGTTTTGATTCACCACACTAGCGTTTCCTCTCGAAGTCCCAACATTAGGCGGAGTAAGCATCACACCTAATCACTCTATTTCCGCCTGAGCTTTGAGTGTACTCGATTGTTCCACTTGAGCAGTGGCCACATGCATAGCAGTAGCACTGACAATCTTCATCCGCAACATCAGATGGTCTTCGTGTACCCTTAGCCAATTGAACCGGCACTACTAGAAATCCGCTTAAAACCGACCAAAGTTGGTCGGTTATGACCAATTACCGACCAAAACGCGCCCATTTATGTGTGGACAGTATTTTGACGGTCGGAAAGGCATGCCGACCAAAGTTGGTCGAAAATTAACGACCAACGTTGGTCGGTCAATTAAATTCAAAAAAACAATATTGCGGAAAAAAAAAAGAAACCGACCAAAGTTGGTCGATTTTTTTCGATCAAAGTTGGTCGGTATTTTAATTATGTAATCAAAAGCTTCACCATCTAGGAATCGAATCGGGGTCTGTACTGTGGCAGGATACTATTCTACCACTTGACCATTGGTGCATTTTGTTTTTAGATTGTCTTTTGTTTGATTTATACTCTTTAATGGTCTTTTCGCACGAAAATAACCGACCAAAGTTGGTCGATTTTATTAAAAAATAAAATTACTGACCAAAGTTGATCGGTTTTTTAAAATGACCGGTGAATTAATTGGTCGGTTTTTTAATTAATTTTTATTTACTTTAATTGAAAAACCGACCAACTTGGTCGGTTTCTTGAAAAATAAATTTCGCGGGACTCAAAAATAGTTTCGCGCATTTTTGCACCAAAGAAAACCGACCAAAGTTGGCCGGTTTCGTAAAAAAGAAATTAAAAAATAAAATATTTTGAAAAACCGACCAATTTTGGTCGGTTTTTTGGCCGATTGTTTGATCGACCAAAGTTGGTCGGTTCTTCTTGGTCTGTTTTTGTCGAATTTCTAGTAGTGCGGAGCCTGTGCCGCGTTCTGTATCTTCCGTAGCCAGCCTTTCGCCATGCCGGCATCGGTGGCGTACACTGGTTGCACCACTAACGTGCGCCTATAGAGAAAGAGTACTCCGTTATCGTGCGCTGAGAGACCTTTTTATATTTCTTTATTCGCCAATTTATATATAACACTCCTAACACATACTACAACACTATTTACTCCAATTGCAATATAGAATAAAAATAATTAATTCATTCTTAAAATCTGAAAAAATCATTTATTTTGGACTATAAAAATAAAATAAAAAATCACTTATTATGAACCGGATGGAGTACTTTGATCCATGACTTTGACCTGGTTTGCTTGTAATTATGCCCCGGCAATTAAGTCCCAGCTTAATAATGTATCTCAAGTTACTATAGATTATTATCAGTTTAATTATCAATGCTAAAAGATCACATTCATTGGATAATCGAACAAATCATAACTGAACACTCCCCAATAGGTCAACGAGGACAAGAAAAGCTATCTAACAAATTAGGGACAATACTTTCGAAAGTTAAAAAGAAGAAATTGAAGAATTTTTCCAGAACAAAAGCTTTTCCCTGTATAATGGATTTTCTATAAATTTACTCTAGTACCACGTACTGTTACATCTTTATCTACTTTGGGAAGTGAGAAGGCACTGATTACCTATGATTCACTGTTGAATATTCAGCCTTAAATATGAGGTTTTGTCCTTTAGAGTACAACAAGTTAAGTCGGCACAAAGAGCCCCGAGGATGTCAAAATCAAGACTGGCAGAGTGCTCTATACGTCTTTTCTCGATCCCTTCCTTTTTTTTATATCTTAGAGAATTGATCAAAAGTATCTCTCATTTCGTATTAATTAAATTACATTGCTGCTAAAAATGAAGGAGGATATTCCAAAAAGTAGCATCCGATCACTCTACTAGGCCGATTAATTTAAATTTATTTTCGTCAAAAAATTCTTCATTCTCAAAACTCGAATATGAGAAAGTTAGAGTGATCAATCTCAATCATACTACAGTCCTCCGTTGTTGTTTTATCATTCAGTTTTAAAGATCATATTAGAAATTACGATTAATTCAAAGAGACCAAATGTTATAGCAGATTAATCCAATTCAAGTTTCTTTTGAGAAGTCTAGTCCTAGTCAAGTGATGAATTGTGGAATTAGGTGTAAACAGTTGTTATCCACTCAAAATGCTATCAAAGAAAGACAAGAAGGGACAAATTATGACCTATTACAGTGGGAGGTGTGGTTTAGGCTAAAATATTAATGGATCTTCCTCCTTACATGACTGATTCCTAACTTAGGGCACCCACCCCCTCTTTAGGACCCTGACCCTCCCTTTAGATATATATAATGGCATCCATCATCAACCACTCATATAACTCTATGTTTATCATCCACTTGTCTTCTTAATTTTCCTATTCACAACTGTATAGAACTTGACATTTCCTTTCAAAACTTCATGGGAAATAATACTACTTTAGGCAACCCCCCACCCACCCCAACTTCCTTTCGTTCTTTCTGTTATGTGGCCATAAGTTAATGTTATCTTGATAAGATATAATTCCTATATCCGTAAAAGAGTCACACGATTACTACTTACTCTAGTTTTAAATTTAATTGTGACCTAAATTTAATGTCGTGGACGAGGACCAAGGAGTAAATAGTGAAAGAACGAGAAGGTGGAAAACAACGAGGTAGAGGAATTAGTCAATTCATTTTTAATCAAAATATGACTCACATATTGTAAATTTCACATTTTTCTTGGAATGAAAAGAAGTACTAGTATCTTTATTTGTGTCATAAACAAGAGTGAACAATTCATTGCCACATACACTCTTTCGATCTTTTTCAGAGACGTATTCAAGATTTAAAAATTTGGGTACACCACTATATTTTTACGATGATCAAAGTTGACGACAAAATTCTAGTTAATATTAGGGCGAAATGGCTTCGTAACCACTTAAATTGTACCGTATTTTAAAGCCGATATATACAAACTTATATTATTTTCATTTGAACACTTGAACTTGACGGAATGAATACAAATAAATACCTCCAGTAGTGCGTGTATATCAATCACGCTTACATGTACAACACCTCTGATAGTTTCTATGAATCCACCAAACTGTAGAGAGACCTGGTCCTATACCAGTTCCCTCAGAGAAATACACAGGGACAACAAGTAAAAGAGACACGGAATTTTTACGTGGAAAAATCCCAACTCAAAGGGACAAAAACCACAACCTACACTTGTAGGATTTCAACTTCACTAACTTGTAATCACAATTATTACAAGCCACTTTGTCACTCACTAGTTACAAAGACTTTCAACTTATGACTACACTAGTCACAACATAAACACACAACGTTTATGATTTGAAGTTTCCTAGAACCGTGCTTCTAAGAAAGCAAGTAGGATACAATGAAAAGCAAAATACAAGATTACAACTCAACTAAGGACACCTAACAACACGTGGTGAAACTGGTCCGTCTTAGTGGAGTTGTCTTCTTGTTCTTGACACACTTGAGTCTTATATGCTTGAGAGATTATTTTTAGTAAATGCTCAAGTGAATATCTTGTTTGTCTCCAAACAAGATATTATAACCTTAGGACATCCCAAGGAGGATGTTCATACCTAGTTAGTACACTTTTCAACCAATGGGAAGTGACTACTGCACTGTTACTGCACTGTAGCATGTACAGTTGCAGGCATCCACTTTTCTGTCACAACTTTCCAGCTGTAGAGTTGACTTGTACTTCCGTCAGTGAGAATGTCAAGGGATCATGTCCCTCAGCTGTTTCCTGTGAGTTCAACAGTACACTACCTAGATTACTTGAGTTTAAGATGACTGGTTGTGCTGGTTAAACATCAAGTCCTTTATCTGGTTCTTTACATGAAAGTTTGTTAGATCATCAAAACAGAATACAAGCCCATCAATTCCCCCATTTTTGATGATGACAAACTTTTATAATTTGTGAGCAGTTATATAAGCTAACTTAACTAGATAAGTGATATTTTAGACGTTAATACCACACAAGAATATAGGTTAAACATGTGGTACCCAATTTTTCGAGTGCTGTCTTACAAGAAGAACCTGGTTCTTCTTTGTTTTTCAACTTCTACTGGTGCGGAATAATAAAAGCAGTAAAGTAAAAATACAGAGATTTTTACGTGGAAAACACCTAGCTCAAAAGGTGAAAAAACCACGACCTACTACTCAATAGGATTTGCTCAAACTCTTCACTAAAAACTCTGAGCCAAACGGACTTACAAAATAAACTCTTTTGTAATCCTAGGACTAACTCTAATCCCTTTGTATCAACTAGCCTCTAGATAATTTCTACAAGCCTCAAGTTAACTCTAACTTGAACAATGTGTACCTATTATAATTTGCTTCTAAGAAAGTTGATAAGATACAATATTGAAACACCTACTACAATCAACTAGACTCAATACATCAACGATGAAACTTGTTCTTCTAGCTTAACTGTAGCCTTTGTATCGCACACTAAATCTGCTTACAAAATAACTCTGGGAATTTTGCTTTCAGATCTTGATTCACTTCAGTACTTGTGCGTCTCTTTCTCCAGCAGAAATACTTCGAGTATTTATAGAGTCAGTAGTTGAATTTGTCGATCAATTCTAGTTCAACTCTTCCTGGGAGAAAGAATTCGAATTAAACTCAACTTCCTTCCTTTGTTACTTTCCTTGCTGAATGCAACTTCTATTCTCTCATCAGTTTGCAACCTTTTCGCATTAGGAGACAATCTCTTGGTTAATTGATACTTCACAATCACAAATATCTCCTATGCATATACGGTTCATGTGCCAACTATTCAGTTTCAAGATGTGTGCTCTGATGGACCTGGTTCAACTGGTCAGCCTTTGTCAATCTTCAAAACTATGCAGTGACATGGGTCAACAAATTCCCCCTTTTTGACGATGACAAACTCTGTGCTTAACCCTGTATACACTTCAACCACTTTGTACGATTTTAAGCATTAATCATTGGAAATCAGGTTCATTAGGTTATAAATATCACTTAAAAAAAATCAGCACATATCTTTCCCCTTTTGGCATCATCAAAAATATTGCAAAATGATACACTTACCAGATTTGTTAATTATTACTCATGGCCATTGAGGCAACTGCAGGTGCAAAGCATGATTAATCAACACAGGAAGCCAATAAATGTAAGCTAAATAAGAAATTGAGACAAGTCAATAACTAGAAGCAAAATTCATTGATTAGTAACGATTATCAACCACCATACAGTAAAACAAAAACAAACCAACCATGATCAAAACACAGAAAAAAATAGAAACAAGTCTAAAAAGACAGAAACATGTCCCAAACTGGGCACTTGAAAGGTTATGGGGAAGCTCTGGATAGCCTAAGGATGGAAAGGTGCAGAGGAGGTTGTGGTCTTGGATTGTAGGAGAGAAAGCATCTGCTTAAGAACACCCTCGTTCTTTTCTTTCTCCTTTGATAATTCAGCCCTGAGAGCATCCCGCTCAGCTTCAACCTCAATCGCACGAGACTTCAAACGAATGATCTCAATATCCTAGATTTCGCTTTCCTGCACCAGAGTTCTAACTTTGCTGTTGAATGGTTGCTTCCTAGATGAACCAGGTTCATCCACAGGAGCATTGACAATGTAATCACATGACAACAAAGTTTCCTTACCAAAATAGTCTTTGGCAGTAGCCATCTCAGCCTTTTTCACTGGAACCCCAAAATAAGCAAGCACTGCTGTCAGAAGGAAGCCATATAGAATTGCGTGTGCTTTGGTTCCATTCACAACTCTGTCCAAGAGTTGGATTATGAAAGCAGGCCAATTGATTTGCTTTCCCCTGTACAAGCATTCCATCAAGGTCAGATCCATATAGTTGGCAAAGTGCCTTCTTTCTTGTCTGGGCAGTAGGAACTTGATGACGAACTCAAAGAATAGCTTGTGTTCTGGCTTCATTTCACTTTTGTAGACTGGCCTGGGTTTAATATCCTTCTCATTATCACTGAAGAACCTGATGATGTTAATTGCGGAGGCCATCCCATCTAGACAAGGCCATCTTTGCCTTGTGTAGTCCTCATATCCCTCAGCTGGTATGTTTAGAATAACACCCAGTTCTTTAGCATCAAAGGAAACTTCAATTCCTTTTACCATTGATGTGACCCTGCCGTCCTTGACAATAGCATTTCCCATGAATTCTACCAACTCAGCTCTCACCAGCCTACCTTCCATACGAAGGACCATGTCCTTCCAGCCCTGCATCTCTAGAGTTCCCAGCAGATACTGCATTCCAGGCTCATCTAGATCCTTCATCAGCTTACCCTTCAGAATTGTTCTTTTTCCAAACATGGTAACTCTGTCAGTCACCTCTCTTATTTCCTTCTCCTCCTCTCCACTCCAGTCTGCATCATCATCCTCTTTCTTAACAATTTTCACTTTCTTTGGCTTGGCCCTGGTCCTCTTAACAGATCTTGTGGGTGTGACAGACATTCTAGCTGACTTCTTTGAAGAAGTCTTAGTCTTTGTGGGTTTTGGTGTCTCAGCCACAACTAGATCCAGCTGCTCCTCTTGTTGGACCAGGTCCAACGTCTCTTCTTCAATAACAACAGCCTCAACAGGCTCTCCAACTTTTGCTTTTCCCTTTGCTGCCCTCTTCTTCTTGCTCTCTTGCAGAGCCTTTTCCAATTTCTCTTCTTCATCTCTCACTGTGCTACGAGTAGTTTGTACTTTTGGAGCAGAAACACCAGCAGCTTCAGAAACGTTCCTCTTCTTGAAGGAACAGGGTGAGTTGCCTTCTTGGGCTTCTGATCCTCCTTTTCTTGGGGTTATAGGACTCCCCCAATTTCTTCATCCTTTCAACCAATGTTTCCTCCCCAGATGAACCAGGTTCATCTGTGCCTTTATTCAAACTTGCAAGACCTGCTGCAGCCTCCTCAACTATACTTCCCCCTAACTTTGTGACATTTTCTCCAACATTTTCAGGAATGGGACCATAGATGACCAGCATGGTACTATCCCCCAGATCCCCTCTCAACTTATTTTCCCTCTCTCTCAGAAATTATTTCTTTTCTACCACCCCTCTTCCTACTTGGCACTTCAACATCAATAATAGACCCAACCAAAACGAATCTTTTATCAGCAGAAGCAACTTCAGAATTAATTTCAGGATTACCTTTCTCAGAGCTATTTGAACCAAGTGCGTCTTCCTCGTTCGCTGATTTAAAAGATTCACTGGACGAATCTGTCTTAGAACCTTTGTCCGCTTCAATAAGATCCTCCAAGAATTTTGCCCTAGTCCCAGAAGCAACAGATTTCTGGGCAAGAACTTTGACACGACGATTCTTGGGGGCAAGAATAGGGTTTGGAGTAGGTTCAGGAATGGGTGTATTTTCAGGGGTTGACGAATTTACTGGTGATTGAGAACTGTATACAGATGGAGAGTTAGATTCAGACTCAGAATTTCCTCCATCATAATCACGATTAGGTGATGAGGTAGAGGAAGAAGCAGGTGGTGGTGAAGACATGATTGTGTGTTGTTAGGAAGAAAAAGCGAGTAAGCAGTTTTGGTTTGTAGAATGAGTTGAGCTTGGTTAGACGTTTGCTTTATGATGAAAAGAGTAATGATGACCCTTATATAAGATGTGGCTAGGGATATTACAACTGTAGAGTATTTACTCAAGTAGGAGTCTAATCGCCGAAGGAATGACATTGATTAGACATTTAATTTCCCCATAAAACTAGGTTACTTAAGTGAAGATGGGACTTATTGAAACTGGTTCAATTTGGGTAAGTACGAAGTATTTGAATTTGAACCAATTATGGAAAGAATCCTGCTCATGTATGACTATAATTGAATTAATACATGGAGAAGAGTACGTACCTCGTCAGTCAGATGAATCAGCATGGATGAACCAGGTTCATCCTGTTAGAAATGTTTAAATTGCCTCAATTTACAAAGATAGATAAACATCATTAGTGTCCAGGGAATCATATTAATACATGGCAAAAGAGTATGACAATAAAGACATGATGCTGAGCAATTATTAATCAAGTTAAGTACCTAATTAGAATTTTCTAGCCAACAGGAATAACATGTTTTTTTAAAGTTTTTTTTTTCATTTTTGTTTTTCCAATTAGGTGATCTTAATCATCCCTATTTCAATCCTGTTTCTCTCAAAATTCTCTCTACTCAGTGCTTTGGTGAAGATATCTGCAATTTGCTTATCAGTAGCACAAAATTCAATTGAGATCATTCCCTTTTCATAGTTGTCCCTAAGGAAGTGGTGTCTAACATCTATGTGCTTAGTTCTCTTATGATGAACTGGGTTCTTCATCATACTAATTGCACTAGTGTTATCACAGAAAATAGGAATGCATCACACATCTATACCAAAGTCCATGAGTTGTTGCTTAATCCACAATAACTGAGCGCAATAGGAGACTGCAACCACATATTCAGCCTCAGCAGTAGACACAGCCACTGAATTTTGTTTCTTGGTGGCCCAAGACACAAGGCAAGAGCCCAAAAAGTGATCCATGCCTGAAGTACTTTTCCCGTCAACTAGGAAAACCTGCATAATCAGCATCAACATATCCTACAAGGTCGAAATTACTACCTTTAGGATACCAAAGGCACAAATCAGTGGTGCCTTTCAAATATCTCAAAATTCTCTTCACTGCAGTGAGGTGGGACTCCTTTGGATTTGCCTGAAACCTAGCACATAGTCCCACACTGAACACAATATCTGGTCTGCTGGCAGTGAGATATAGTAGAGACCCAATCATTCCTCTGTATACCTTCTGATCAACGGATGAACCAGGTTCATCCACATCCAATTTAGTAGTTGTGGCTATGGGGGTGTCTATTTCCTTTGAATCCTCCATCTTGAACTTCTTGAGGAGTTCTTTCACATACTTTTGTTGATGAATCATTGTTCCATGTGGGTTTTGCTTGATTTGTAAGCCTAAGAAGAAGTTTAGCTCACCCATCATACTCATTTCAAATTCACTCCCCATTAGTGTAGCAAATTCCTTGCTAAGCTTTTCAGTAGTTGCCCCGAATATGATATCATCAATATATATTTGCACAATCAGAATATCCTTCCCCTTTTCCTTTAGGAACAAAGTACTGTCGATTTTGCCTCATTTGTATCCATGTTCCAGCAGGAATTTTGACAATCGCTCATACCATGCTCTAGGTGCTTGTTTGAGACCATAAAGAGCCTTATCAAGTTTATACACATGATCAGGTGACTCTTTGCTTTCAAAACCTGAAGGCTGTTTGACAAATACATCTTCCTTCAAATATTCATTGAGTAAGGCACTCTTAACATCCATCTGATGGAGAATGAATTCCATATGTGCAGCAAATGCTACAAGAAGTCTAATTGCCTCCAATCTTGCCACAGGAGCAAAGGTCTCATCATAGTCAATTCCTTCTTCTTGACTATACCCTTGAACAACTAGTCTTGCCTTATTTCTTGTAACAGTTCCATCCTCATCGAGCTTGTTCCTGAAGACCCACTTAGTGCCAATCACTGATCTGTCTAGTGGCTTGGGTACCAAGTGCCATACTTGACTTCTTTCAAATTGATTCAGCTCCTCTTGCATGGCATTTACCCAATAAGTATCTTGTAGGGCTTCACCAATGTTCTTTGGTTCAATTAGGGATAAGAAGGCATCAAACGCACACAGATTTTTTAAGAAAGCTCTTGTTTTGATTCCGGATGACAAATCTGTTATGATGTTCTCAAGAGGGTGAGAACTCTGATATTTGTGTGGTTTGAGTACTAGTAGTTCACTTCTGGATAGTTCCATGTTGTTTTGTTGTTGTGGAACAGGATCAGGGCCAGGATTCACATGTTGAATTCCCCCTGTCATGTTGCTTGGGTTAGTTGGACCTGGTCCATCACCTGTTCCATCTCCCATGGCTACTTCACTGTGTTCACTGCTTCTCACCAGTCCAAGATCCTCATCTTCTGGTTCCTGTCTCTCAGAAAGAGTGTTAGTTTCATCAAATACAATATGCACACTCTCCTCTACACATATAGTTCTTTTATTGTACACTTTATAGGCTTTACTATGTGATGAATATCCCAAGAATACTCCCTCGTCACTTCTAGGATCAAATTTACCTAAGGAATCTTTGCCATTATTATGCACATAGCATTTACATCCGAAAGCCCTAAGATGGGATATGTTGGGCTTTCTTACTTTGAGTAATCCATAAGGAGTCTTCTCTACCAGTGGCTTGGTCATACATCTATTGATTATATAGCAAGAAGTGTTTATTGCTTCTGCCCAGAAGTTGTGTGGTAGTTTGCTAGAAAGAAGCATGGTTCTTGCCATGTCTTCAAGAGTTCTATTCTTTCTTTCCACAACCCCATTTTGCTGTGGGGTTCTAGGGGCAGAAAAGTTGTGATTGATACCATGTTCATCACAGAACTCAGCAAACTTAGCATTTTCAAATTCAGTACCATGGTCAGATCTTATTGATGCTAGTTGATGTCCTAACTGATTTTGAGTTTTCTTAACAAATGTGATGAACATATCAAATGCTTCATCCTTAGATGCCAGAAATAAGGTCCACGTGAACCTTGAGTAATCATCAACTAACACCATCACATATTTCTTACCACCTCTGCTCAGAGTTCTCATTGGACCACACAGATCCAGATGAACCAGTTCCAACGTCCTGGTGGTACTGACCATTTTCTTACTTTTGAATGAGGATCTTACCTGCTTCCCCCTTGCACATGCCTCACAAACTTTGTCTTCCTTGAACTTAATGTTAGGGAGTCCCACCACTAAGTCCTTAGAGACTAATTTGTTAAGCTGATTTAGACTTGCATGTCCAAGTCGTTTGTGCCAAAGGAGGGGATCACTGTCCAAAACACTTAAGCAAGTGAGTTCATTTTCAGACAGTGTGGACAAGTCTATGACATAGATATTATCAATTCTCTTTCCGTGCAAAACAATCTTGTCAGTAAGCAAGTTAATCACAAAACATTTTGTGGAAGTGAAAGCAACCAGGTTACCTCTGTCACACAATTGTGACACACTGATCAGGCTATATTTCAAGCCATCTATCAAGTACACATGTTCGATGGAACGTGTGTCATCCTTACCTACTTTGCCAACCCCTATAATTTCACCTTTCTTTCCATTTCCAAAGGAGACATTTCCTCCTTTGAGGTTTTCAAGTGAAAGGAACTGTTCCTTGTTCCCCGTCATATGCTTTGAGCAGCCACTATCCAAAAACCAAATTTGGCTGCTTCCTCTCACTTGTACCTACAAAAGGAAATCAGGGGTTAGTTTTAAGAACCCAAACTAGTTTGGGTCCTTTTCTATGAGAGAATGGATGAATCAAATTTTTTCTGGCCCAATTTGGTAGCCAGTTTTTCTTTTTGACAAACCTCTCATTTTTTCGACTGGCCTGCTCTTTTGCAGTACACTCATATTTGTAGTGGCCAGTCTTACCACAGTGGGTGCAGATTTTATTTTCAGGGAGAGTGAGATACTTGCTTTTGGGATCCCACTTGGGCAATTGACTCCCAAAACCAAGCCCTCTCCGGTTGCTACTATGATTCTCTTGAAGCCATGTCAAGGCGTCAGAGGATTTATTCCATTTACAAGTTCTATCTAATTCATGTTTGACCTTGCCAAGCTCTTCTTTAAGTGATCTTATATGTTCATCCTTGGCATACATTTTATCTTTAAGTTTTCCCAAATTTTCTTCTAACATGACATGAGAGTGATCAACAACCTTTTTGCTGGATCCTAATCTCAGTTTTAAGTTTTCAGATTTTAATTCTAGAATCTCAATCTCAAGTGGATGAACCTGGTTCAACAGGACAATGTTTTTCTTTTCAGATTCACTGATTCTGATTTCCAGGTTCATGCACTTTGCTTTTAGCATTGCACATTCTTTAGAGAGTTGATCATTCTCTTTGGATGTTTCCTCAGAATCATCTATGAAATCAAGTAGCAACTCAGAGAGTTTTTCCTTAGATAGGAACTTTATTTTGTTTTTAAGATGGGAAATGCTTACCTGTGGTTCTTCATCAGATTCTCCAATTGCCATGAGCGCCTGATCTTCAGTCTCCCCATCTTCTGATTCCTCATCTGAACTTTCCCCCCAAGTAGCGACCATAGCCTGTGTTGTGGTCTTCTTGGGTTGGACCAGTTCCTTCTTCCTGTTCCTTCTTTCATATCTCTCTTTTTTCCATTCTACTTCCCACTGGGGACAGTTTTTGATGAGATGGTCAGTCTTACCACATTTGTAGCATCCCTCGTTGGTTGGCCTTTCTAGAGCTTTTGCTTTGTTGTAGTTTCCTCCTCTAGAGATGCCCTTCTTCCTCATGAGAAAGTTTATGAATTCTTTGGTAATCATGGCCAACTCATCCTCCTCCAGATCTGCTCCCTCAGTAATTCTCAGTGCTACATCTTCATTGTCTTCCTTCTGAGTTCATATGCAGTGAGGTTTCCAATCAGCTCATCCAATCTCAGGGTTTCCATATTTTTGGATTCCTGGATAGTAGTGATTTTTCTTTCCCAGGAAATTGGCAATACCCTTGTTAGGATCTTCTCAACCCTGTCCTCTTCAAGAATGACTCTTCTAAGAGATTTTAGTTCATTAGTCAAGGTTGTGAACCTTGTATACATCTCTTGGATAGTCTCTCCTTCTTTCATAGTGAATTTTTCATACTGAGAGTATAGTAGATTACCTCTTGACCTCTTTACCTGAGGTGTTCCTTCATGGGCTACTTGTAGAGTATCCCAGATTTCTTTGGCTGTGGTGCAACTTTGGATTCTGTTGTATTCATCTGGACCTAATCCACAAACTAGTCACTTCTTGGCCTTAGCATTCTTCTCCCATTTCTTCAGGTCTTCAGCAGTGCAATCAACCCTAGTCTTTCGTACATCCACACCTTCAGCAGTCTTCTTCATTGTATCTAGAGACCCATCAGTGACTATGTCCTAGAGTTCATAGTTTTTTCCTATCAGGTGGTCCTTCATCCTGTTCTTCCACCAAGAGTCGTACTGGCCATTGAAGAGTGGTGTCCTTGCAGTTGATTGACCTTCCCAGTTCCCAAGTGGTGCACTCATTTTGATCTTTACCAAGGTGTTAGCCTTTTCAAGGATAACCTTCTCTGATACCAATTGATGTTTTAGACGTCAATACCACACAAGAATATAGGTTAAAAGTGTGGTACCCAATTTTTCGAGTGCTGTCTTACAAGAAGAACCTAGTTCTTCTTTGTGTTCCAACTTCTACTGGTGCGGAATAATAAAAGCAGTAAAGTAAAAACACAGAGATTTTTACGTGGAAAACACCTGGCTCAAAAGGTGAAAAAACCACGACCTACTCCTCAGTAGGATTTGCTCAAACTCTTCACTAAAAACTCTGAGCCAAACGGACTTACAAAATAAACTCTTTTGTAATCCTAGGACTAACTCTAATCCCTTTGTATCAACTAGCCTCTAGCTAATTTCTACAAGCTTCAAGTTAACTCTAACTTGAACAATGTGTACCTATTACAATTTGCTTCTAAGAAAGCTGATAAGATACAATATTGAAACACCTACTACAATCAACTAGACTCAATACATCAACGATGAAACTGGTTCTTCTAGCTGAACTGTAGCCTTTGTATCGCACACTAAATCTGCTTGCAAAATAACTCTGGGAATTTTGCTTTCAGATCTTGATTCACTTCACTACTTGTGCGTCTCTTTCTCCAGCAGAAATACCTCGAGTATTTATAGAGTCAGTAGTTGAATTGGTCGATCAATTCTAGTTCAACTCTTCATGGGAGAAAGAATTCGAATTAAACTCAATTTCTTTGCTTTGTTACTTTCCTTGCTGAATTCAACTTCTATTCTCTCATCAGTTTGCAACCTTTTCGCATTAGGAGACAATATCTTGGTTCATTGATACTTCTCAATCACAAATATCTCCTATGCATATACGGTTCATGTGCCAGCTATTCAGTTCCAAGATGTGTGCTCTGATGGACCTGGTTCAACTGGTCAGCCTTTGTCAATCTTTAAAACTATGCAGTGACATGGGTCAACAATAAGAGACCAGGACCCCATATTGTTCCCCTGTCTATGTGCTTCCCCCTTAATCCCTGCCGTATCAATTATTCTTATCTTCCCCCTTTTGGCATCATAGAAAGGCACAATCAGTTAGAAAGCATAAAGAAGTCTACCAAGCTAACTCATGCCCCTTGTGTGCACACAACATGATTGAAAACAAAAGAAAAAGGCAAATAGACAGTATGTAGAACAAAAGGAAAGCTGATTTGCATTCGTATCAAAAGATTTTAAATACAAAGAAGTCTTTGCTTGGGAGAGAAAAGACTTGATTTGGACTTCCAAAGGCGGGAGCAGTCAGGTGGGATCCAATTTACCAATCACAAAAAAAAAAAAAAAAAAAAAAAAAAAAAAAAAAAAAAAAAAAAAAAAAAAAAAAAAAAAAACAATTACTAGCAACCACAACATCATAAAACAGAAAGACTGGATAGGACGAAATCCTAGAGGGCACTAGAAGAGGAAGGCTTTGAGGAGGAGGCAGCAAAGGTCTTGAGAACCAAATCCATGCGGGCATTGGCAGATGCTTGTTCCTCCATCAGTTTCTCTCGCAGGTTCTCAACCTGCTGCCTGAGCTCAGTGTTTGCCTTGGTCAAGCGAGCAACTTCTTTATTAGAGGAAATATCAGTACCAGATCCTCCAGTATATCAATCTGAGCCTTCAACCTCTTGATCACGTCATTAGCAGCATTCAACGCATTGATCAATTGGGATATGGTAGAAGTGCTTCCTCTAGCTTTCTCAAAACACTCACATTCCTCTACGGTCGTCTTGGAGAAGGTCTGCTTGCGGGTCCCTACGCGGGGGTTCTTGATAGGTACTTGGTAGAACTCAAACACTCGAGTAAGTAGGAAACCATACGGGAGCCCATGATTGCCATCCTTGACCTTCACAACCTTCTGCATGTGTTCAATCATAATAGCAGGTAAGTTGATCGGTTTGAAAGAGTCAAGGGCCTCAATCAATGTTAGATCATCCTTGGAGGCAATTGAGCGCCTTTCAGCATGGGGAAGAAGAACCTTGTTTACCAGTTAAAATAGAAGCTGGTTAAGGGGGAGCATGGCTTTCTTATGGACCCGTTCCCTCCGCTGAATGGTTCCTGGCTTGACAATGGCTCGCCGAAAGGCCCCCTCACAAGCATTAGCATTAGGATTCACAGAAGACATTCCCTTAGCTGGAACATTCAGAAATGTTCCCAAAGCAGCATCATCAAAGATGTTATCAGTACCCTCCACCAAAACACAAATGTCATCTCCAGCAGTAGTAAACAAAGTTGCATAAAACTCCTTCACCGCATCCTCATAAACCTTGGGCACACTCACATTGAACAGGTGCTCCCACTTCTGAAATTCGATCATAGCCATAAGTTGGCTCATTCCTGCCATCTCATAGATCTCAGGGTCAAACATGCGACCCCATAGAACTCTCTGACTTCGTATATTCTCCTTCCACTTCCCACTGTCACTTGGTATTGTCTTCATAGAACCAGGTCCCCCAACGGTTTCCAATTCCCTTTCGTTTTCCAGACACTTGCACAAACTTCACTTTTGCACTTTCTGCAGCCGCAGATTTCTTAACACTGACTTCACCAACTTCACCTCTCTTAAGTTTTCCGCCGCTTTTCACAGGCGACACACGCTGTTTTTGTTGTCCTTCAACCACAACCTCAGTCACAGACCTTTTTGAAAGAGATTTTCTTTCTACCAAGGAACTTGGTTCCTCTGTTGTATCCTCTTCTACCTCAACCACCAGAATGGCTTCATCCACTACCACCTTCCATTCCTTCATCAGTCTCTTCTTCTTCTTCTTACTGTTTTTCTTGCTCTTTTCAAGAGCTGAGTCGAAGGCTTCCTTCTTTTGAAACCGTGTAGAGGGCCACTTGACAGAGGACTCGGGATCATTCACTTTCTAACGTAGCTTAAAGCGGGCACTCAAGACCATTTCATACTCATCATCGTCATTAGTGGGATCAGAAAGAGGAGGAATAGACTCTAAAGGAGTATAGAAGATGGGTTCCTGGGGATTCTTTGATGTCGGAGTCTTTGAGAGAGGAGAACCAGGTTCCTCACCAGATTTTGCTTGCACGGACTCATGGACGGGTGACTCAAACAGAACCATAGTCCCTTCATCTCCCAGGAAGGAAGATTCTTCTCCCTGAGTCTCAGGAAGAGAAGGAGCTCCTTCAGAGGAATGTTCTCATAAGCAATGGCCATTATGTTTTCCTCCGCTTCTTTTTCCAGAGACTCCATGGGAGTCGAAGAGTCAAGAAGAGATGAGTTAAGGCACTGGTAGGGATCGTCCTCTGAGGCTTCAGCGGCCTGAGGAGCGTCGGTAACTGGGGTTTCTTTTAGTGGTTCTGATGAAGAAGAAAGAGTAGTGGGTTTTGGAGTGGGAAAAGTTTCAGCAGGTAGTGGGGAGGAATCAGGTACAGGAATGATGACTTCAGGGAGAGAAGATGCCTGATCCTCCGCTGGAGCGGGGTTGGAGTCAGTGATAGGAGAGAGAGAAGGTGAGTTTGGGGTGGCTAGTGTTGGTGAGCAAGAAAAGTTTCAGTATAGGAAGAGGTTTTTCTTTAGGGAAGGAGAGAATGAGAGAAGGTGTGGCTGAGTAGTAAGAGACTGGGGAGTTTTATAAGGGAAAGTGTAATAATGAGAGGGAAGAGAACCGGTTCAAACGGTGGTAGGTGTTTGGGGAAGAGAAAACGTTCAGAGGGAGTTGAAAGATTTGAGAGATGGACGTGATAGACTCAGTTACTGAAAAGGTGGATGATGTGGCAGCAATAATTAATTTTGTTGCTTTTTGAGAAAAGTATAGAATACACATGACTACTAACCTGTGGTACAGGGACCAGGTCCCGTACCTGTTTTTCTTGAAAACGTTGTTCAGCTTTCTTTTGTTCTACAGTGTCGTACCTTTAAAGTCTGTACTCATCATGTGTGTCTACCTGCAACGGTATTGATGTGAGTTAGACTTAGTCAGAAAACACTTTAGCTATATGTACCTGAGGGTGACTCTCATAACCAAGGTGAGGGAACCAGTTCCATTCTATTTTTCTCAAAATGTTCCCTGCTCAGTGCCTTGGTAAAGATGTCTGTAATCTGATCTTCAGTACAACAAAACTTCATGCAGATGTGCCCCCTTTCAACATTGTCTCTGAGGAAATGATGTCTCACATCAATATGCTTAGTTCTCTTGTGTTGAACCAGGTTCTTTGACATGTTGAGAGCACTGGTGTTGTCACATAGAAGTGGTACGCTGTCAATGTACACTCCAAATCTTCCAATTGTTGTTTGATCCACAGCAGCTGAGCACAGCAAGATGTTGCTGCAACATATTCTGCTTCAGCTGTGGACATGGCCACCGATTTTTTCTTCCTGGTACCCCATGAGATCAGGCAGGATCCAAGGAAATGAGCCATCCCTGAAGTGGTTTTCCTGTCCACTAGATAACCTGCATAATCAGCGTCAGCATAACCAACAAGATTAAAATTGTCACCTGAGGGATAGTACATGACCAGGTCCTGTGTGCCCTTGAGATAGCGTAGGATTCTTTTGGCATCCTTTAGATGAGACTCCTTAGGATTTGATTTAAATCTTGCACATAATCCCATACTAAACACAATATTTGGCCTGCTTGCAGTGAGATATAGTAGCGAGCCAATGATTCCCCCTGTACATTGTTTGGTTTACAGGAGATCCAGAGTCATCCATGTCAAGCTTGGTTGCAACTGCAATAGGTGTATCAATCACCTTTGATTTCTCCATGTCAAACCTTTTCAACAGCTCCTTGATGTACTTCTTCTGGATAATGCAAGTTCCCTTTGAAGACTATTTTACTTGAAATCCCAGAAAGAAATTTAGTTCCCCCATCATACTCATTTCAAACTCGCTGCCCATAAGCTTGGAAAATTCTTTACACAGTGAGTCTGCTGTAGCCCCAAAGATAATATCATCCACATATACCCGGACAATGAGCAGGTTCCTTCCCCGTTTCTTCAGGAACAGGGTGTTGTCAATCTTTCCTCGAGTGAATCCATTGTCTAGCAGAAACTTTGATAGTCTCTCATACCAAGCTCTGGGAGCTTGCTTCAGTCCATACAAAGCCTTTTCCAATTTGAAGACATACTCAAGATGAGCATGACTTTCAAAGCCAGGAGGTTGCTTCACATATACTTCCTCCTTGAGAAAACCATTCAAAAATGCACTTTTCACATCCATCTGGAATAGAGTGAATTCCATATGAGATGCAAAAGCAATGAGAATCCGGATAGCTTCCATGCGAGCAACAGGAGCAAATGTTTCATCATAATCAATCCCTTCCTCCTGATTGTATCCTTGAACAATAAGCCTTGCGTTATTTCTAGTTGTGTTCCCGTTCTCATCCAGCTTGTTCCGAACACCCACCTGGTTCCTATGATGGTTCTATGTTAGGGTCGAGGTACCAGGTTCCAGACTTTGTTTCTTTCAAACTGATGTAGCTCCTCCTGCATAGAAATGATCCAGTCTGCATCCTTTAGAGCTTCCTTGATATTTTTTGGTTCTATTTGAGTAAGGCTGGAAAAGCTAGGGAATTTTTGGTTTTGGATCGAGTTTGGACTCCAGAATCAAGGGGAGTGATTATGTTATCAAGGGGATGAGAGCTTTTGTGTTTCCAATTCGGGACCTGTATTTGATTTATGGAAGAACTGGGTAGATCAGAAGAGTTTCCTTGCACTCCTTGTTCCGCTACCTATGGTGTACCTTCCACGACATCTCCAACTCTCTCTTCAGCTTCAATAGGAGAAATTGTAGTACCAGGTTCCTCCTAAGAACTTGATTAAGAGGTTGCATTTCCATCACTAATCTCTTTCATCTGGCTCATCATGTCGGCTTTGCCATTTGAGACATCAGATATCTCTCCAAGAACCAAGAGCGGTTCATTGTCTTGATCATCACCACTTCCTTCCTTGTAAGAGGAAGGTGTCTCATTGAATAGCACATGTACACTTTCTTCTACGCATTGGGTTCTCTTGTTGTACACTTTGTATGCTTTGCTTTGAGAAGAGTACCCCAAGAAGATTCCTTCATCACTTTTGGCATCGAATTTTCCATGTTGATCCTTCCCATTATTCAGAACATAGCATTTGCATCCGAAGGCTCTCAGATGAGATATCTTTGGCTTTCTTCCATTGAGCAGTTCATAGGGGTTTTTGTTTAGGAAGGACCTGATCATGCACCTGTTCACCAAGTAGCACGCCGTGTTGATTGCTTCAGCCCAGAAGTTCTTTGCAATTCCACTGTCGATGAGCATTGTTCATGCCATGTCTTCCAGGTTTTTGTTTTTCCTTTCCACCTCTCCATTTTGCTGAGGAGTCCTAGGAGCTGAGAAGTTGTGAGTTATTCCATTTTCAATGCAAAACTCATCAAATTGCGCATTATCAAATTCAGTCTCATGGTCGGATCTGATGCAAGCTACCTTCAACTCCATCTTCACTTGGATTTTCTTGACAAATGCCACAAACACTTCAAACGTTTCATCTTTTGTTCTAAGAAACAGTGTGCAAGTGAATTTTGAGTAGTCATCCACAATCACGAAGATGTAATTCTTTCCACCTCGGCTTGGAATTCTCATAGGGCCACACAGATCCATGTGAAGGATTTCAAGAGGTCTTGATGTGCTAACATCCTTCTTTGGCTTAAAGGATGATTTCACATATTTTCCTTTGGCACATGCATCACAGACTTTGTGCTCCTTGAACTTGGAGTTGGGCAGAACACGAACCAGGTCCTTCTGTATCAACTTATTTAGAAAGGAGAAGCTTGCATGACCCAGTCTTCTATGACATAGTTCTGCATCATCATCAACTGCCTTTAAGCAGTTCACCTCACCAACTTCCAGTGATTCGAAATCAGCAACATAGATGTTCTTGTGTCTCTTGGCTATCAACACGACTTCACCAGTTACCAAACTGGTAACAGTGCATACTTTGGACAAGAATTCCAATTTGTTCCCTTTATCACAGATTTGAGAAACACTCAATAGACTATATTTCAAACCATCAATATAGTACACATTTTCGATTGAGTGCTCCAGAGATCTTCCAACCCTTCTAACACCGAGAATGTATCCCTTCTTTCCATTACCAAAGGATACATCTCCTCATTGCAGGGCTTTCAGTGAGAGGAAATCCATGGTGTTTCCATTCATATGCTTTGAGCATCCGCTATCCATGATCCATTGTAGTCGAGTTCCTCTCGCTGATCCCTGCACAAGTAAATCAAGGGTTAGACTTAGGAACCCAAACAAGTTTGGGTCCCTTGCAGTTAGGAAACGGATGAATGAGTGCTCTTCTAGTCCATACATGAAGAAATCAATGTTTCTTGCTGGGACCAGGTCCCTGCTTGGTATCCCTCTTGCCAGCAAACATTTTGTTTTTCTGAACTGACTGATCCCTAGCTGGGAAACTTTCATTGAAGTGCTCGTTGTTCCCACAACGGGTACAAAGCCAATTGTCTAGGACAGTGACATACTTGCTGTGGGGGTTGTAAGAAATGTTCTCCTTTTGGAACCCAATTCCCTGCCTGTTTCCACTGCTATTTAAGTACATGGCAGTGACAACATCTGTGGACCATGTCCAATTCAGTAAGTTTTCAAGATCAAATTTTAATTTAGCCATTCCAGCTTGTAGTTGGCTGCTTTTCTCAAGCTCACAGCACATACTTGTTTTTACATCATTCAGTTCCTTTTCAAGCTTAATGTGTTTCTCACTAGCTATCTCTTTTACCTTATCCATACTTGAGGTACCAGGTTCTAATTTGAGTCCCTCAATAGTCTCTTCTAAGTCTGCGATTACCACTAAAAGATCATCTCTTTCTTGTTCAACATCATTGATTTTCTCAACTAGAGCATTCTTCTCAGTATTCAGGTTCTCCACTGTCTCTTTTAGGTCTACTATCACTACAGTTAGATCATCTCTCTCATCCTCTGCACTATTTGTTTTTTAGCTAATGTTTCCTTATCCTTCTCAAAGTTACTTATGGTATCTTTTAGGTCCACGACCACCACCATCAAATCATCTCTCTCATCTTCTACACTGTTTAGTCTACAGGTTAAGGATTCATTTTCTTTCTCAAGCTCACTTATGGTTTCTTTCAAATCTACCACACACACAACTAAATCATCCCTGGACTGTTCCGTTTCTCCTAGCTCTATGATTAAAGAATCTTTTTCATCAATTAGACTGTAGTAAGCATCAACAAGAACATTTTCCAA
The DNA here is from genome assembly GCA_005239495.1 of Nicotiana undulata. Classification (NCBI taxonomy): domain Eukaryota; kingdom Viridiplantae; phylum Streptophyta; class Magnoliopsida; order Solanales; family Solanaceae; genus Nicotiana; species Nicotiana undulata. Next base: position 2,955 of record ML295952.1, on the reverse strand, counting down.
ACATATTAGCTTTTTTGAAGAGTAGGATTTCAGATTTCTCTGAACATCCCTGAAGTTTACCTTAACATTTTCATCTTCTTCATCATCATCGAACTGAGCCATTAGCGTGAACAGTGAATCATACACCTTGGCCTCGTTCTCTACTGCCATCATAGAACTGTTGTCTGCTTCTGGTTCCTTCTCTGATTCACTTGATGAATCTCCCCAGGCAGCAAGGGCTTGCTTCGCCACATTATCAACTGCACTCTTCCGGCTGAATCGTTTGTCGGGGACCTGGTTCCTTTTGGCAGTTTTGTCAGCATTGTGCTTGTAAGGCTCCTGCTTCAGTAGTGGACAGTCCTTGATGGAATGCCCCGGCTTTCCACATTTGTGACACAATTCATAGTTTCTAGGCTTGCTCGAGCTGCCTCTTCTTGGTATCCCATCATTCCTTCGAACCATCTTTTGGAATCTCTTAGTGAGATAAGCCATGTCATTATCATCTTCACTTGACTCATTCTTTTCAGCTTGAAGAACCATGTTCTTCTCCTTCTTTGGTTCTCTTCTCTCATTGTCTATCTTCTTCTTCATCTCATATGTTTTCAAATTTCCAATCAACTCATCCATGGTTAGAGTTTGCAAGTCTTTAGCTTCAGTGATAGCGTTCACTTTGCTTTCCCAGGAGCTGGGGAGCACACTTAGAATCTTCCGAACCAACTTGTTTCTAGGAATGACTTCTCCTAGTGAGTGAAGCTCATTTATGATGGAGGTGAATCTAGTGTGCATGTCCTGTATAGATTCATCATCCTTCATCCGGAACAGTTCATACTCTGTGGTAAGCATGTCGATTTTGGACTGCTTGACTTGAGTCGTTCCTTCATGAGTTGTCTGCAAGGCTTCCCAGATCTCCTTAGCTGATTGGCATGCTGAGATCCTGTTGTACTCATCATGTCCTATACCGCATACCAGGATTTTCTTGGCACGGAAGTTCTTTTCCACTGCCTTCCTGTCAACATCATTAAACTCTTTCCTGGTCTTGGGTACCAATAAACCTGCTTCTCCAACCTTATGCATAGGAACATGTGGACCATCACAAATAATGTCTCACAGTTCTGAATCTTTAGCCATTATGAAGTCATGCATACGAGTATTCTACCACCCGTAGTATTGACCATTGAATCTAGGAGGTCGATATGTTGATTGTCCTTCTTCGAAATCAGGTGGAGCAACCATTAGAGATCCTTTCTAGGTGTTAGCCTTTTAGAAAGAACCTGCTCTGATACCAATTGATAGTTTCTATGAATCCACCAAACTGTAGAGAGACTTGGTCCTCTACTAGTTCCCTCATATAAATACACAGGGACAACAAGTAAAAGAGACATGAGATTTTTACGTGGAAAAATCCCAACTCAAGGGGACAAAAACCACGACCTACACTTGTAGGATTTCAACTTCACTAACTTGAAATCACAATTATTACAAGCCACTTTGTAATGAAACTCTTACAAAGACTTTAACACACTAACTTGTAATACCTATTACAAGCCACTTTATCACTCACTAGTTACAAAGACTTTCAACTTATGACTACACTAGTCACAACATAAACACACAACATTTATGGTTTGAAGTTTCCTAGAACCGTGCTTCTAAGAAAGCAAGTGGGATACAATGAAAAGCAAAATACAAGATTACAACTCAACTAAGGACACCTAACAACACATGGTGAAACTGGTCCGTCTTAGTAGAGTTGTTTTCTTGTTCTTGACACACTTGAGTCTTCAATGCTAGAGCACACTTCAATTCTCGAGAGAATGTTTTTAGTAAATGCTCAAGTGAATATCTTGTTTGTCTCTAAACAATATATTATAACCCTAGACATCACAAGAAGGATGCCCATACATAGTTAGTACACTTTTCAACCAATGGGAAGTGACTGTTGCGCTGTTACTGCACTGTAGCATGTACAGTTGCAGGCAGTCACTTTTCTATCACAACTTTCGAACTGTAGAGTTTACTTGTACTTCCGTCAGTGAGAATGTCAAGGGATCAGGACCCTCAGCTGTTTCCTGTGAGTTCAACAGTACACTGCCCAAATTACTTGAGTTTAAGCTGACTGGTTGTGCTGGTTACGCATCAGGTCCTTTATCTGGTTCTTTACATGAAAGTTTGTTAGATCATCAAAACAGAATACAAGCCCATCAACGTCATATACCGGACTACTAATTACTTGACATGTGTTATTTGTGGGTCCTATTCTTAAATACTAAATTACAAATTAAAAAAAAGAAGAAAGAAAGAGAGAAAACGACTTGTCATCTCCGTTCACCCACCTCTCCCATCTTCTCCATTCACCCACCCCCATTCCTTTTCTTATTTTTGTTCTTCTTTTTTTCCCTGTTCTTCAGTGTTCTTTCTCTCTCTTAATTCTAAATCAAATTCACAACACCACTATGCTCATGATTAGACTAGAAAAATAAATTTAATTTTGAAATTTCAGAAAAAGTCAATAGAAATTCATGGTTTTGAAACAATGGAGGCCGCTAAATACTATGGTGAGCCGGCTAACTAAAATTGAGAAACAAAAGACGATGACAGTGAAATAGAAATTAGGATGGCGAGGAGGAGAGGAAATTTTTTTAAACTTTGTCCAATGTGCGATATAGAAATCTCCCTAACTCAGCAAACTAGGAGTAGCGCAATAATCATCTGACTCCACTGTCAATCAAGCTTTTGAATAGCTAGACGAGTTCAAAGATCCCATCCTTGCCTTCAATTCATTGGGCTTTAACTTTGGTCTGCTCATGCCGATGGCGCTTCATCCTCACCGCGGAGGGCAACGCTCCAAGTTTTCGCCGTCAACAATGTTGAAGAAAGTCGACGATAAGTATGGCACGTCAGATCGGGGATAAAAAAAGAAGGGGGAGGTGGGGGAGGACGACAATGGGGAAAAAGAACAGAAGGGGTGAAGGAAAT